>CAUYRH010170095.1:0-31372 GCA_963574655.1 Perodicticus potto | reverse complement strand
AGCTGATGTAAGGATGGTATCTGGGGGGCTGGCTCCCCTGCCCACCCTCCCCTCCACTCACTCCCTACCTCTTCCCCAGGCCCCAGCCTCAGAGTTTCCCTAGAGCACAGCTCCTCCCTGTGGCCACAGCAGCACATTGCCTGGATCACAGGCCTCCCAGTAGCATGGCCTCAGCCACCCCCATCTCCCTTACTCCACAGGGCTGAGCAGCTGGGATGGCTGTGAGAAGCCCAGGGAGAATGAAGGGGAAGGAGGCTTTGGGAACCACAAAGAGCCTCCACCACTCCAGTCTTCCACACTCCTGGACACTGTTCTTGTTACTCGACAGCCATTGATGTCTGGATCCCCAGTGAAGAGCAAAGCAGACAGTGACCCAGCCCCTCTGGAGCCTGTGGGCCAGCTTGCTGAGGAACATTAGGAGCAAGAATAAATGATCGACATTTTCAGCCACAGTATTGTATTTGGGTTAGATAATATTCACAAATATCCTCTAGGAAATTGAAATGTATCTTATATCATGTTTAAGAAAGGTAAACAGTATTTCAATCACTCCTATATTTCTATTAAATAAGGGGAACTGAAATGAAATGATTGCCAAATTCTCTCCCTTTATAGACCTTCTATGAGGCTGTAAAATTCAGCAGAGATTTCAGAAGTCACTCAGAGCTAGATGACATTGGCATTGAGACACAGCTAGAGAGGAGAGACAATGTCCTATGCTGTGATTCCCTCTGAGATCTGCCAGGAAGGCCATGCCCGCACAGGAGGGCTCCTTAATATGAAATATATGCCAGGAAATGTGCATTCTGACCTACCAGACAAAATGCAACACTTTTCCCCATTCATTTTTCTATTTGATAGTTTACCTGTTGCTATGAACTTTCATGCTTCTGTTAATATTTTTCTATTAAACACAATACTCACTGATAATCTGAATTTTGTTTTCATCTTTGGAACATTTTTCCCCTCTCCTTATATTAGTACTCAACATTTTTAGGAATAGTGTATTTCAAATTAGACTGCTATTACAAGGTGTGCAAATAAGAACAGCAGAGAGAGAAAGGAAAGAGCTGCTCCCATCGGTTAAGGTCAGCACAGCATGTGACAGGGTCTTTTTGTGTGGGGATGGTGGTGAACCATTTGTGAATGTCAGCTCTAACCTATGAATAAAATTCTGCCAGACTTTTGTGTATACAATGTAGAAACACCTTCCGGGGAGTGCTGGCAGGCTGTACCTCAGGCTGAATTTCATTCAGGACTCCAGCAGGGAATGGAAAAGTGAGACTCAGAGCACAGGTGAACACAGGGTCCCACAGCTTCCCGGCTGAGCCTGCAGGTTTGTGCGCAGAGAGGCAGTGACTCTGCAGGGCTGTGTATTGGCTGCTGGCACAGAAATACATAGCAGAGTCACCTGGTTCCAGGGATTCGATGTGAAGATTTAAATGAGGTTTGTCTGGAGATTCAGGTGAGAAGCGCTTGGGAAATGTTTCATTTAAAATGAGTTCCTTGTTATTGTAGGTAAACATTATCTACAGAAATTTCTCAGAGTCCTGCTTAAACCAATACTTATCATCATGACCCAGAGTTTGTTCACATTCCAGGGTCCCATTTCTTCCCACCTGTGTGACAAGGTATTTGGGAGTCTGAAAAACGACCGTATCCAAGGGGCCTGTGAGGGAAAGAGACAGAATTCAGGCACATTCCGGGCAGTCTGTGGCCGTGGGCAGGCAGAAAGGCAGTGTCACCCGGACAGAGGACTCACCTGCAGCCAGGAGGCAGAGACCCAGCCAGCAGAGGAGCCTGGAGCCCATGGCAGGGGCAGGAGGACCAGGCAGACCCCAACCCAGGGTTGTGGTCGGCAGTGGGGAGAAGAGGAGGCTGTGGCTCCACTCCCCTGAGAGGCTGTGCCCGTGAGGTCACAGCTGCAGGCCCCCTCTCAGGGCTGCCCTGCCCTGGCCTCCGTCATGTCCTGCACTTGCTCCTTTACAGGAGTGTTTTGGTTTCTGGGGACAACTTGAGTGTCACTTGTGGGCCAGCTACAGCCTCCCTCCCCTCCCCACCCAGGACCTCAGCTCCTCCCCCCTCCCTTTCCCTTTGGGCCCCTCTCTCAGAGTCAGGCCCGTTCCCCTTCTCTGGGTCTCTTACTTCCCTTCACGGGAATGCAGGGCTTCATTTTCTCTGTGGAATCTATGCGCCCTTGAATGTCTGATGAATGCTCTGTGACTCCCCTCCCTGACTATTTCAGAAGAGGTTGACTTGAGGTCTCCCTGGACCAGCTGCAGACATGTAAATGCAGGAATGTGGTCTAATGTAGGAACAAACTCTGATGATGAGTCCCTGAGGGTAAAAAGGGCATCCCTAAAGCCTGTGATTTCTTATCAGTGCAGGGGCAGAGCTACCGGGGACAGGAGCTGCTGGAGAGGTTGAACTCACTGTGTGTGGGGAGCAAATGGTGGAGGATGTAAGTACCACATGGACAGCAGGCAAGACCCATTGGATGGCTTTCCTGTCCTTGAGTTTTCTAATATCACCCTCCTTTTAAACACAAGTTTACAACCCAATGCCTCAATCCTAGTACTCCCCACGTGCAGTATCAGATAAATCTTTGTCATGGGGCTGCCCTGGGCATCTATGATATTTAACAGCACCTCTGGCCTCTGCCACCTGCTACCAGTAACCACCCCTAGCATGATAACCATCAATATCTGCAGACATCCCTGAATCGCCCCTGGTGGAGGACTGTTGTCTTCTTTACTTTCTCCAACAGCCCTTCCTTTTCCCTCCCAGCCTCCCCTCTGCTCCCAGCCTCAGGACTTGGTAGGACCACATCTCAAGACCCAGCTGTCAGATCTTGGTGTCCAGTTTTGGTGCCAGTCTTGGTGGACTGAGTTCAACAACCACCAGGAAGGAGACCAGGGAACCACCATGGCCAGAAGGGTATCTCACTCACCCAGAATCCCACTGTCAGTGTAGCACAGGCAACTACTGGTGGGACCCCTCCAACGACAGGTGGTCCATTTGTGCTTCCTAGAAAACATAACTAGCACCAAGGACGCAGCGATGCAGTTACTAAAAATGACCACTGTCCTCCTCGGAACAGCAGGCATGCTTTATTTGTTTGCCGTCATTAAATGACCAGTTAGTACAAAGCATGAGTGGGACAACATTCTCGCTCTCATGATGCTTATATTCTGACAGGGGGAAAAACAAATTTGCGCACTCTCTGTAGATTTAAGATATAAAATACATGTTACATGGAGGTCAGTAATACAATTACACTCAAATAATTTACACAGAATGCAGTTTTCTATAAAATGATGGGCTGAAATAAATATTAATAATTTTGAACACCCTGGCTAGCTCTAAAATTCCATGAGGATTACCTGGTACACCCCTAGATGTGACCTTTATTCATCCGGGGGCCCTTTCCAATCTGAGTTCCATGTAGCTGACCTGGGAAGCTTTGCAAGGGAAGAAAGGAAAGAAGGAAAATGGGGAGGGAGGGAAGGAGGGAATTAAGTAATATGACAAAAGGCTACAATTGTGGTAACTATATCTATGTTAAAAATGACCGTTCTTAAAGAGTAGATTTTAAATAATTATTCATCTTTTATTTTGTGTAAATGTTGTAGAAAAAATCAAGTGGACAGCCTCTGGAAGAGATGCTGGAATGAAACTGATATAGAGAAACTGGTCTCAACAGGAGCTAATGTTCTGTTTGTTGTTTTACATTTTGTTACATGAAAATTGCAAAATAAGATTTTTTTTTTTACCTTTGATAAGAACCTGAGCTCTGTGAGTTACCCAAAGTTTACCAGGTCCACAGAGAGATGCTTTTGGGCCTTTGGTCACATCCCTGCACCTGTGATCAAGCAATCACTTAAAGACATTTCGTTCCTGACTAGCTGCCTCGCCCATCATCTTCATCTTCCTGGAACCTGGGATACAAAGAACAATGTATAGACAACCAAAAGCTTGTGTTTGATTTTTATTTTTCTTGTTTGGGGGAGTTAATTATTTATGTTTATTTTTTATATCAGGTTAATTTGAGGGTACAAAGAAATAGGTTACAATGTTTGCATTTGTTGGGTAGAGTCCCTCTTATAATTGTGTCCTGCCCCTAAGAGGTGTGCCACACACCCTAACATTGTGCCCAGTAAGTGGAAGCACACCCACCCATCCCCTCCTCCCCTCTCCCTACTCCTTCCTTCTGCCTCCCCCCACCTTTAATTGATTTGATAAATAAGAAGGTTTTATTGTCCATCAAAAATTGTTCAAACAATATAATGGAACAATCAATTAATACTTTACAACTTTTCTGATAAGGCCAGCTACGTTGGAGAAGGGGAACCCTCTACAGAAAGGGGAGAGGGTGGATGCTGGGATCCCTGGCAAGAACCGGCCCTCCATCAAGAAAGTAAATGAAGAAGAAATGTAGCAACTTTATTGTGGAGATAACTTAATCCACAAAACCGCAGAGAGTCACAGGACAGTGGGAAGGGGGCGGAGCCTACAGAAGAAATGTAACAAGTGAGAAGAGGGATGAATGATGCCAGGATACATATTTCGGACATTGGTCTTATTTTTGGCTGTCCAATACTTAAAATACTTATATTCGGTCAACTACACAAAGTTCGGGTATTCATGGGAAAAATGAGTGTTGGTATGTTTTATAAAAAAAAAGTCTTTCTTTTCTTCTAGAAAGAAAACCTTCAGAAAAGCCTCTGCTTGTCTGGCTTCCCAGGAGAATACAACTTCCTCCACTCACCTAAGAACTCATGGGGAAAGCTGTGCTGTGTGCTCCAGCAGAATAGGCTGCAAGGAAAATCCAACGAATTTGACTAATCATGTCAAAATCAGTTTCCTGAGCACAAAGTCCCCTGAAGATTTCAGTGTCATCATCTTCTGAACCTGTCTTGACTGGTGCTCAAAATTGCTTTCTCAAGAGGACGAGAGCCATGGCACCACTTCCATTCCACACAGCTGGCTGTTGCTTACTGGTGGCTCTGATCTTAATGATAGAAATCTCGTTTCTTGGTGACAAGAAAACAAAAGTCATTATTCACATCATCTTATTATGTGATCATAAGCCTGCAGGTGGCCCAGCCACTGCCAGTTTTCCAAACTGAAATTTAGATCAAAGCCCAGTGGGAAGTTCTGTTGCAAATCATTTATTTTTTTTCCTTTTCACAAATCATTAGTTCATGTTATTTGCCTTTTTTTCTATTAAAATTTGATCTATCAACTTAAAATACTCATATTCATTATTTCTATTATTATATCAATCATAAATGTTTAATCTATAGTCATGAAAAGCAACAATTCACAAAATTAAATGCAATGCCGTATACGTCAGCTTTAATTATTAACTATGAAAAATGATTGTACGCCACCTTATGTTTGTTACTCAGAAGAAGGTGTAGGTGTTTGTTTAGGTAAGGAGTAGGGAAAGTCCCGGGAAAACCCTGAATTCCCTAAGCCTTAGGTTAAATCTATTTATTTCACATATTTCATGTCAAGCTTAGAAGTGTGTGTTCCTGCATTTCTGATATGTTTAACTTTTAGCAGGTGTTAAAGTGGCTCATACTACAGAAAGTTACGAAATTTAAGATTCCCGTGTAGACAAATAAGCTGGCTATCTTTTAGGAGATTTCTTTGTCCCATCGAAAGATGAATTGAAAAATTAACTTTCACAGAAAGGCTAGCTGCGTTAAGCTGTGTGGGAAACATTCCCTTCGTGCAGCAGGTAGAACACATATGGGAGAGTGTGTAGAAATTCCGACGCTTTCTCCTGCTGCACAACTAGAACCTTCATCAAATGTGATTTAGCTGTATTTTGGGATAGCTAAGAACCCAGCAAATTTCAAATACTTGTTCATTAAAGGTGAAACAGGAACTTTCAGGGAAAACAAAATGAAAAGTCATGAGTCAGACGTGCGTCCTGGATGTCTGCCAATGCCACCTCCTTTTCTACCTCTTAGTGCTTGGATGTCATTGGGTGTTTGGACTTCTGGACAGGTACAACATCTCTGTGTGTTTGCAAATAGAGGTAGAAGCTGGAGATAGAGTCCATAAGGAAATCTCTTGCTGCTGTTTTAACAGAACCATTTACTCAAACCCAGAAGAGAAGTTTCCTACCAGTGATGGACACTCCTGCTCCAAGAATGTAGAGGACCAGTCACAAAAGGGAGGAGGAGAAAACCCTTTCTAGCCGAGTCTCCTGATATCTCAGGTGAAGGAGACGGGGCTCTAGGTCCCTGAGAGCTAATAATGGATTCCCTGTGGTTATTGCTATCTCTGCAAGATCCCTAAGAACCCTGTGGCCAGGTGGGCTCTCTTCTTTGACCCCAGGAGCTCCCTGACCAGCAGGGCTCAGCTACACTGGGCTGAGCTGAAGCAGAGGCCCAGCCCCAGGCCCTCTCTCTTTCCTCTCAAGGAGTCCTCAGCCTGTACCTGCTGTGGACTATCACCTCACGCAGCTCAAAGCTCCTTCTTTCAAAGCTCCTTCTTTCTATGACCATGCAGGCTCTCATGGAGCCAGAATGGCAGTCCGTGCTCTTGGTGAGCAGGCACATGAGCACATCAGTACAAAGTGAACAGTCTGTCTCTAACACTCACATCTCAGCACTGCCTCACAGCCTCTGCAGACCACTTGTCCTCATGTTGTAGATAAAGCCAGTCTTTCTTTTAACTCTTTCCCATCCAGAGATTGTCTCTGCCCTTCTTCAGGGTTCTGAGTCTCAGTAGAGTCACAGCTCCTCCGTGTGGCTTCAGGGTCAAAGATGCCAAGACTCAGACCTGCAGGGGCCCACAGACCACAAGGGGATGGTTGTCTGACAGATAGGAACATACATGGGAAGGCAGAGGGGCCTCACTTCTTCCTTTCTCTGGCTGCTTTTGCTCAAAACACAAACACACCCAAATGTGCCCGGCGTTTAAAAAATATCAAGACTGGCTTTCAGAGTTAGCAGACTGGATTGTTGTAGAACTCTCCCACCAAAATAGCTAGGAAAGCCCATGAAAATATAACAGATGTACATTATAGGTCATTTGGAACTATGACATATAGTCATAGGCAACCAGGACTTAGGAAATTTATATCTCAAAGATAAAAGATAAATCTACAAGCCCTTTCTCTCTTAAAGTCATTTGCCAATTTCATAGCACCTTTTAGAGGGAAGATGGAGATGTGAGTGACTTTGCGGAGACTCTGTCATCTTTCGGATCTGGGAAACATTTATTTTCATAGCCATTGACTAGAACAGGATCCATAAAGACCCCAGGCTGTGGGATGGGAGTACGTCAGGGGTTGCCTAAAAATGAGCAAAAAGGAATTTTGGAGGGGAGGGATGGAGATTTTTAAGCCTGGATCATATTCATAGCTGCACATCCGTGAAATTTATTAAATTTATTGAAATGCACACTTTAAATGGGCAAATATTACCTTATATAAATTATACTTCAATAAAACTGTCAAGAATCATCTAGAAATTTAGTTTGGAACTGAAGTGACCACAACTTCAGAGCAAAAGCGAACCGCCGTCATGAAGGCTGGAGCCCAGCTCCGACCACGCTCAGTCATCAGCTAAGGGGAGGTGACCTGCCCCTGCTGCAGTGTCCTAGTAGAAGCAATAATGAATCCTTTCTGAGAAATATTAAATCATTAAATCCTCAAGTTTCCTGTATTATTTTTCATATACAGTATCCAGCATTTCAAATGAATTACTAATTGTGTGAGAAAACAAGATCCCGTGACCACAAACCAGAGAGAGAAAAGAGACAAACGAAAAAGAGTAAAACAGAGGCCAGCTGGAAAGGAACAGGGTCCCTCCTTCCTCTGTCCCATCCTTGTGGTGGAGGAAGCCAAGGTGATTGCGATGCCTCCCTTGAGAACGCTGAATAAGGAGCCCCCGTGTCCTGCCTCCTGCACCATGGCTCTGCAGGGCCACATTGCCTGGGGCACACCTGTCCTCTCTTACCCTGATGCCAGTCATGCTGTGGGGCAGGGAAAGATTGTATCTCTTTAGTCTGGGGTCAAAATAAACGCCCTGTACCCCCAAAACACAAAATTGCAGCTACGGGCAGGAGACCCCTCCACTTCTTAAGCTCTGTGGCTCCTTTGTGGTGTTGGACTATGAGACACATCTGAGGGACTTCTGAGTAAGCTCAGCTCATCCCCATTCATCTTCCTTAGATCCTGGTTCAGACTGTCTCTGGTGTTTCCACTTGAGCAGTTATAGAAGAGAATAAACGCCCTAGCCCCAGCACACCTGTGGTGACAGGGTGCTTTGCTAGGGCAGTGGCGTGGCAGCAGTAGTGGGGAAGGAATCGTCATCCCTGTCCTAGCATCTGCCTGCTGGCAGGAGGCCAGGTGAGCCAGACTACTGAACATTTGTGTCCGTCTCTGTAGAATCCAAGCCATGGTATCCCGATGCCCTGACCCATTAGCTCATTCCCTTAGCTCCTCATGTGGACTAACATCGTTATCCCAAAGCCGCACCCAGGTTCACAGGGCCATAGCATCATCCTGGGCTTGAGCACATGCTGGGCAAGACTCACCGATATTTATACCCTTGTCCTGAGCCCCTTGTCTTTATGAAGATTTCCCTCAGGAAGCTTCCATACTCCCAGGTAAACACCTGAGCCCCCTTCATTAATCATGTCTACCTCCGATGCATTGTTTTTCTTCCAAAATAACTAAAACAAAAAAAATGCCCAACGAAAATAGTAGAATGGAAATAAGAAGAAGATGAGTCACTTTGTCACTTCCTGGGCAACCAGTCTCCTATCTTTGGGGCCCACAGTCATATCCTGTGGTATATAAAAGTTCTACATCCCCCATGGGATATGCCCATATCCCAATGTCCTTTGGCTATTCCTGCCCAAGATATCCTGCCTTGGTAGTTTAATTTCAAGTATGTGTCTATTTAGAGACAGTTGTGACAACAAACCCAACCAGACTTCCTTCTGCTGGGCAGGAAAGGGTGCTGGCCTCTGAGAGAGAGTCAGGTCTCTGAGAGTTTGTGCACGGGCTGGAGGTGTCTTTTCAAGGCTATGGCTGAGCTGCTGGCAAAGAGGTACACGGCTGAGTCCTCCAGCTTTGTGGGCTGAATCTTCAGAGTCAAATATGATCTTCTGCCTTTCAACTGAGAATCAATCATTGAATATTCCAGACTTATTTAAGACATCTTCTTCATAAAAGGAAACCAGAAACTCCAGTTTCTGTCCCCAAACATGTTGGTACCAATAAAAGTATAAGTGACCAGAAATGGGATAACACTTCAAAGTCACTCGCTGTCCTGTCTCTGTGAGCTGATGGGTGGGGGTCTGCATGACTCCAGGTTCTGTGTGCCCTATGGGAAAAGAAAGATGAAGAGAAAGGTTGTAAGCTGTCTTAGTTAAGTCCGAGATGAGAATTTCCTAGAGCCCTATGGATCCACCTGCATCCAGGAGACTCAGAATCGTCCAGCATAGGAACCAGGCCTTCATGGCAGGCTCACAGAAACGAAGCCTCTCCTGGTTCAAACCTCTGGTTCTCAGAAACAGAGGAGGGGCAGTTGGAGCTCCTGTGGTCTCCTGGGCGGGGTCTGGAAAAATTATATATGTCTCTGTCAGCACCTACTGTCCCTGGAGCAACCTCTACAGGAGACAGGAGAGAGTCTTTGTGTCCCTGAAGATACCTGACAGCCCAGGGCTCAGGGCTGTGATCAGCCTCTGGGGGCTGGTGCAGGGTGGAGCGCCATTGCTGGGACAGTGCTGGAAAATGTGGGGCTTAGGAAAGACAATCCCAAGTATATCGTCCAGGCCAGCAGTGTCAGGAGGTGGTCTTATACTTGTCATGCATAACTGTCCAGGGACATCAGACTCTGCAGCTCATAATGAAGAATGTGAAGAAAGTAGCATTAGATTTGAAGAGACAGAAGGAAAGAGAATCAAGCATGAAAGTGCTAGAGCCCAAGTGGAAGAGAGGAGCCAATGACAAGTTGAGGCCTGATGTGTCACTTTTTCACTATATGTAGAATTTTTATAGGTACCACATGATATGACTTTGGGCCCCAAAGATGGGAGACTAGTTGCCCAGGAATTGACAAAGTGGCCTCAAATGTGCAGCAGGAGTGTGACCCACAGAACAGCCACCCAAAGTGGTCAGGGACTATTGCCCCAAGGGACAGGCATGGACAGAGCCAATTGGGAAGGGGAGGAAGTGCTTTTGAAAAAGTCTGAGCATATTTTCTAGTCTGAGCATGACTTCTTTTTCTACCCAAATTATGGTCATAAAAGGAAGTCAGAAAAAGGTCTTTATTTGAAGAAGCATGGGTGTGGCTTGAGTGTTAGGTGCTTCACAAGACTTCCTGGAGCACAAGCCAACTAGAAGATACTTGGACCAACTTGCACTTGAGAGCACCTGTACTATATTTAATTGCAGGCACAGTCTTGTGCAAGGCCAAGCCAGCTCACAGGCTGCTGGGATCTGGACATGGAACTCAGCCACATCCAATGGACTGGCAAGTGGTATCATGGTCTGAGATTTGTCAGCATCCTACTGTATCAAATCTCAGGGCTCCGGGGCACATGTTCCCCCACAGCTTCCTGGCTAGACCCAGCAGGTCTGTGCACAGGGAGTCAGTGGCTCTGCATGGCTGTGCCTTTGCTGCTGGCACAGACGTATGTTGACTGTGTCTTGTGTCTCCAGGGCATCCATGTGAAGGTGTAAGTGAGAACTGTCTGGATAGTTGGGTATGAAGCAACTTGGAACAAGCACATTTTTAATGAGTTCCTTGTAGTTATAGAAGAACGTGAGCTCCAGTGATTTCTTAGCCTTCTGTCTATATCAGTACTTAGAATTATGTTCCAGATGTTGTTCACACTTCAGGGTCTTTTTACTTCCCACCACTGTGACCAGATGTTTTAGTGTCCATAGGGCCTCTGAGAGTAAGAAGCAAAATTTAGGCTAAGCCCAAGAGGGAGTCTTATGAGACAATTCCATGAAAAGAGCTATTAATAGAAGTGCCAGGACAGAGATGTCCCACCTGTGCCCAGGGCTCACCTCCTCCCAGGAGTCAAAGGGCCACACAGCAGAAGAGCCCGGAGCCCATGGCAGCGTCACACAGGATAAGACCTGGGGTCACCCTGCTCAGGTTTCTTGTCCTCTGGCCTTGTTTCTCTGGCTATGGGAGAGGGTTTGCCTGAGATGTCTGTGGTCCCATTAGTGTCTGCCCCTCACACTTCCTCCTTCCCGTTCACACTTTGCACTGGCACACACAGAGGTGTTCTGCACCAGCTCGTCAGGGCTGAGGGTGCAGGGTGGGATCCTCAGACAGTGGCTTCTCTGCTCACAGTTGTCTGCCCCTGCGGAGGGTAACTGGGTCTCTGCTTCCTCTGTCTATTGCAGGACTCTCCTCCCCTCATACGTAGACACCTTCCCTTGGGCAGATGAACTCACTCTCCCTTCCTTTGGCCCCAGGACAAGCCCACGCAGCTTCTCCTCCCTCATCCTGATGAACTCAGAGAGGCCGCCTTGCCCGTCTCACGGGAGCCCTTCTCTGGAGCAATTTGCATCATTTTAAGGCCCGTGAATGTAACACTACTAGGAGGGGAGTACCCTCCATGGCTGCTGAAGGACACAGGACAGGACTATTCTGCAGTGTTTACCCCCAGGAAGCAGCTCAGCTACTTGGGGTGCTGGACCCAAATGTGGAGTGACACACAGTGACAAAACTGCACAAGAAGCACAAAAGAACCTACAGGTGTGAGCAAAGAGACAGCAGAGCAGTGCTCTGTAGGTTGGAGAAGGTCCGTGTGGAATCGACGTTAGTATCTTCAAGTTGTCCGCACACCATCTCTCAACTAGAACAAGGAGCACGTCCTGAGGACAGAGCGTCTTCCACCTTCCTTAGTTCTCCCTCCTTCCCTCCTCTCTTCTTCCTCCTTCTAACTCAGGAATTTCAGTAAAGTCACAGCTCCTCCTCAAGGTCAAAGAGGTACATTACCCTCATCTCAGGCATCAGACCCCGACGCAGCAGCATCGGGAGTGCAGAAACACAGAAAGGGACTAGGCAGCAAGATTTCAGGTGGGGACTGTATAGGGCAAGGTGGCATCGGAAGCCCCAAAGAAAAAGTTTAACAACTGTAACTATCGCCTACTGGTGAAACACCCCCAACGACCACCATCTCTATACACACGCTTGGGATATCCTTTTTAAAAATTATTCAACGAGTATTTGTTGAACACAAAACTATATGTCAGGCACTGTTCAAGAGCTAGGAATAGAGCAGGAAGTAAAAAAGACTCTCGTGGAGAATATACGCTAATTCAGTTTGTTCAAAAAGCCTTTAGATGAGAACAATATTCTCATCTTTGCAAAGCTTCTAGGCTGATAGGAGCAATAAGATTTGCTTAATATGTTCACACAGAGCATCTGGTTTGGAGAATATATGACTTAAGAAGATTAAAATGTAATTAGTTTTTATGTGTCTTTTTTAATCTCCTCATCCATGAAACCTGGTTGTGGAAAGAGGATTAAATAATTGTTTTCAACACCCTGGCCAACTCTGAAACAATGTGAATCAATCAGGGTAGACTTCCACCCCAATGTTACTGCTGTCTAAACACAGGGCACAGAAAGTGAACATGTATTTGCTTAATTAATCAAAATATAGATGTATGTAATGGAAACCAGTAAGGGACCACCCATAAGGGGCAGATCTGACCATTAAAAAATTGTGTTTGTCAGCCGGAACATATTCTTCTTAGCAAAGTATCTCAAGAATGGAAGAAAAAGTATCCAATATACTCAGCCCTACTATGAAGCTAATCTATAGTTTTTATATGAAGGCTATAACCCAATTATAGCACAAGAATATGGTTAAAGGGGCAAAGGAGGGGAGTGGAGGGGGAGGAGGGGAGGAGGGGGGGTGATTGGTAGGATCACACACGGTGCATCTTAGAAGGGTACAAGTGAAACTTAACTAAATGCAGAATATAAATGTCTTCATATAGTGTTTAAAAGGCCATAAAGGCTACGTTAAATAGTTCAATGAAAATATTTCAGATTGTATATGAAGTCGGCACATTGTGCCCCATGATTGCACTAATGTACACAGTTATGACTTTTAAAAAAATTGTGTTTGTCATGTGATACGGTTGGCATTGGTGTAATTATATTGGTGACTTTACAGACATGAGGACATGATCTTGGGATATAAGAATTGAGTGTAACTGATAAAAATAAGTTTGCCTAGCAGGAGGGGGATTTGGGTACTAATTTTTATTTTAAAAGATGCACAATACTAATTTTTTAACGTGTGTGAAGTACTGCCTGAAGGAGAATAGAAGAATATTACTAGAACCATTCCCTTTCTCCAGCCCTCTTTTCTTCCAGAATCCCCATTGCTCTGGGAGCACTTCCTTGCTTTATGGCACCAGGAGGTGTTGTAGGCTTTCCCAGACTGTCTCGGTGTGCTATTTCTCCAAAGAGACTTGATTCCTTTCAGTGGACAAGGATATTTGAAAAACAAGAAGGGACATGAGATCTGTGCTTTGGGGGTGACCTTACCCTCACCATCACAGTAGACAGAGGTAGGAATACACTTGGGTATGTACATACCTGAATGCACACACACTTATGTGTGCCTTTTAATTCCCTATTTGTGCATTTTGAGAAGCAAGGAGTTCACACTAAATACCGCCAGTTCCGACTCAATGTTACAGGGTTCTTTCTTGTGTTCTTGTGTTTTCCCTTTCCATATTTGCAACTCCCTTATCCAACAGTGAGAAACATGATTTCTGCTATCCTCACTAGATTTACATATTTAATCAGTGCCTTTGCAGGTAACCACATGTCTGTCGTGGCTCCTTTCTCTGCTCAAATTCTGACTCCACAGTCTGAAGGCAGATGTTTCCTTGCCCCTGTGGATTCCAGCTCTCCACTCCCCCAGGGACACGGTCCTCACCTTGCCTGGTCTCTATTACCTTCCCTCACTTCTACACAGATACAAAGAAATGCACCAGCTTGGTCCCTGACCGGAAGGCATTCCACATTACAGTGTGCTTTTGCATGATCTGAGGCATCTCACATGTGTGATGGGCAGGGGAGGCCTCAGAGCCTCATCTGTGGATCTTCCCAGTGTGCAGGGTCACGGGTCACGGTTGCAGCTCACGAACATGAACTTGAACCGCCTGGGCTGCGCTTAGCCCTCTGTATTTCTCTCTTCTTTTTCAACCTGTTCTCTAGGTAGCAATGCCAATTTCTTGGTCCTAAAAGCCCTAGATTTTCCCTCCCATACAAACAGATGATTATGTGAGTACCTGTCTCCCTTGCTGTATTTGATCTTCTTGAGGTCACAGGCATTATCTTAATCACGTTCTTTTTCCTCCTTTCCTGGCACAAACCTCTCCTCACCTGCTGGTCTTTGCAGATCACCTAAGGTTAAACAGCAGCTGTTCTTGACAGTCCACCACGTGCTTCTTACTCTTTCTTCCCTTGAAAGTGGGGGGAAGGTTGCCGTCCAATATCCCCAGGTGCACAAACATTCTAATCACCACCTATTCATCTTGTTGGGACTCCAGGCCTCAGAACCACAACCAGACGCTTTCTTCTCAGCATTTGAGGGCCTTCCCTGAAGCTTAGGTTCTCAAGGGCTGTTCCCATGCTCTGCTCTTGTCACCAAACACCCACCGACTGTGAATCTACAGGAGGATCCTGAAGGCAATGGGTACTGTGTGAAAGGAGGAAAAAAACAATAACAATGTCTTGAAAATCCATAGACATCTTTTGGTGTGTATGAATATTCTAGATGTTGAGACACAGCTCATATTTAGGTAAAATAACATTTAAAAATGGTCGTAAGATATTCGACTGATGATAAAATAATGGGGTACACACTGTTCCCATCCATATTCAAAGACTATGTAGATGAAAACATTTATTACTTGAGGATTACAGTAGATAGAGCATAGAGGAAAAAAGCAAAGAGAGAGAATGTATGCAATGAGAAAGTCATTTACATATCACTTGTACGGGAGGTGACCCCTAGTGGTCGCTTGGAAGTAAATAATAAAAGAAAAGCTGAATGCCAAGGTTGAGAAACTCTACCTTTGAGTAAGTTAGCTGATAGCAGGAAGATTTCAAATGTAAAAGAAAGAGAAAATCAGGAGCAATCATTCTCTTACATGGAAATAACCTCCTGGAAGACTGTTTCATTAGGTGTGGACTCTGGCCGTATCCTGCTAGGGTTATTTCTCATTGAGATTCATTCACTCTTGACACTTCCGTCTTGTCCCATTCATTCTGACAATTCTTGCTCCAGGAACCCATTTCTTGGATTTTCCAGAATTCTGAATACTCCTTTGAGTTAGGCTTTACTTTGGTGGACTTCAGACTATTCTTCCTAAATAGGTTTACAGCACCACAGTTGAGGTCATGACCCTGAAGTGAGGCTGCTTGATTTTGAACCCTGGATCAATCACTTAATAGGAACGAAACCTTGAGAAAAACACTTGACTTCCCAAAGCTCCCTCCCCCACATTTCTCAAATGATGAAAATAGCAGCACAAGGCTTACCATGCTGTGTGGGAGGACCAAGTGAGAAGACGCATGTGAGCCCCTTCTGGTGCCTGACACATGGCGAGCACTCTATCCATTTCAGTTGTGTTATCAGTGGCCAAGAATTCTGTGTTATCTTTGTATCCAGATTGTGGTCAACTGCCTGGGGAAAGTGTTGCATAGTAACAGAAAAGCCTTTTCTTCAGAGGTAGCCTTCGAAGCAAGGCTCGATGTAAGATAGCCACAAACTTTCGGAGCTGCAAGAAATCTTAATAAATCAGCTTTCTAACTCCAAAGCTGATTTCCTGGGTTGGAATCCTGATTCTGCTATGTTCTTACTGTGAGATTTTGGTCTATTCCCCTACAGTTTTGTGTGCTTAGCTTTCCTATAGGTAATATGGGGATTAGAATAGGTATCTGGTTGGTGGTCGTGAAGATTACTAAATTAATATGAGCTAAATACTTAGAAGATCCCTGATATACAGTAAGCTTTAAATAAATGTACCTTACCATTCTTTTACTTCCCTCCTCTTACCTGTTACAATTTCAATTAAGAACAGTTTTCCTCTTAGGGAAATAAGTTGTTCCTATTAATAAAAAAAATGTAATAAGCTTTAAATAAATATAACTTACCATTCTTTTACTTCCCTCCTTTTATCTGTTACAATTTCAATTAAGAACAGTTTTCCTCTTCTTAGGGAAATAAGTTGTTCCTATTAATAAAAAAATTTATGTGGATATAAAAGACCAGTGCTACTGTAAGAAAAAGTATAACATTATGAAACAGCCTGTGTCAATTAAATAATAAGGGTGCAGGGAACAAAGATAGTCTTTTGGATAAAAGCTCACAATTGAGGCAACCAAGTACCTAAGACTTTTGTCTGGGAATCAGGACACCTGCAGCTCTATCTTGTGACCTCACTCCACCTTACTTTTCTGTTATGGGGACCAGTTCCCACCAGGTGAGTGCGTTACTTCCATTCCCATAACCTTCTAGTGAGCAAATGTTTAAGTTTAATACCGAGTTATCTTCTGAAACCTGTTGCAGAATTGAATTCTAAATTTAGATCTGTGAATTTGCAGTGAAATCAATTTTTGGCACCTCTGGCCATGGGTGTCAGTGACAAATCTGGAAATATAAATACCTATGTATGCAAAACCTTCAGCCCACTCCCCATTCCAGTCTGGTGAGCAGCCATGAAGACCTTCATCTTCCTTGCTTTCCTGGGAGCTGCAGGTGAGTCTTTCTTTTTTTCATTTTTTTTTTATTTTTTATTGAATCATAGCTGTGTACATTAGTTCAATCATGGGGTACAGTGTATGGGCTTCATATACAATCTGAGATATTTTCAACCGCTTGTTCGACATAACATTCATGAGATTTTCTCATTTACTGTGTGAAACCATTTTTGTTCTACATTTAGTAGTTTTCTCCTGACCCTTCAAAGATGCACCTCAAGTGTGTTCTCACCCTTTATCAAAGAAAGGAAAAATATCAAGTAATTGGCTGTCAACATTTACTAGGGGATAGTTATTTAGGAAATTGCATATAAAGTGACACATAATCCTTACTGCACAAATTACATCAAAATAACATATTCCAAGTATGAAATAAATGACCTTTGCTGAAAAGGAAATATTTTATTGTCAATTGAGTGTTAATAAATTTGTACCAGGTAAATCTTTCCAAGTGTATTTTCAGTACCTGTTCCTGGGCTCCAACTGGAGTGTCTTGGGCCCACCACCAATTTTGTAGAACTCAGCCCACAGGTAATTTTCACTTCATGTCTGCTTTGTTGGCTTACAAGTGAGATCTAGAATAAAGACAATTTGTGGGTGCTTTGGCACTTGAGTGTACGATACCACATTTCATTTAACACAGAAGGCCTGAACGATACTCACTGTCAGGTACTGAAAAGCTTCACCCTGAAGTAGCTGATGACTCAATCTGCTTGGACTTTTTACCAACATGGGTGTTATATAATCAGGCTTTGAATTTTCTCAAAATCTCCACAGTTTGACACAGAGATTAATATTTAAAGTAACTTATGTCGGCTGAAGGAAAGTAGAAGACTCATTTTTTTCATTTTTTTTTTTTTTTCTAAAAGACATAGTGCAGGTGGGAAGCATCACGGTTTGGAATCAGGCTGATCTGGGTTTGAATCACAGCTTTGCTATTTAACAGCTGACTGTGCATGACCTTGAGCAATTTCTTAATTTCTCTGAACCTCAATTTCCTTATCTGGAAATGGAAATAATAACATTCACCTTTCAAGACTCTTACAAAAATTAGTTCTAATTCTGTAAGTTTTCGACTCATTAATAGTAGATGATCAATAAATGGTAGCTGAAGCTGCTATGATTGAAGCTGCTATGTGTTAATGCTGTGACTGCGTTTCACAGCCAGAAGCACTGGACTTACATAAATTTAAACTTTCTGTTTTCTTTTGTTTTTTGTGGTTCTTTTTTGAGACAGTCTTGCTATGTCACCCTTGGTAGAATGCCATGGCATCACAGCTCACAGCAACCTTAAACTCTTGGACTTAAGCGATTCTCTTGTCTCAACCTCCCAAGTAGCTGGGACTACAGGTGCCCACCACAATGCCTGGCTATTTTTTGGTTGCAGTTGTCATTGTTGTTTAGCAGTCCAGGGCCAGGCTTGAACCCGCCAGCCTCGGTGTATGTGGCAGTTGCCCTACTCACTGAGCTACGGGTGCCAAGCCATAAATTCAAACTTTCATAAATCCTGCAGATGCAAGAAACTGCAGATGCTCCTGGACTTGTATGAGAAAATATAATTAAGACAAAAACTTTATTTTCCTTTAAGCCTTTGATGTTTAAAAAACCATTTTCATTATAACTTTCAAAATCCTGATTAATGCTTGCTGTAGGACCCATAAATAAGAACAGAGAAGGCAAATGCAAATTTATGTGGACATCAAACTTAAAAACTTCAGGTTTAAGTTCACTAAATGTACCTCATCTTTTATTTATTCAGAGAGAGTGACATGAAGTCAGAGGCGTATGCTGTGTAGGAAAACAGGACAGAATAGTGGAAAGATTTGGTGGGGGGAAGGCTGAGCTGTGAATTCTCTTTCCAGCAATATTAGTTACCAAGCTGTCTGACTTCAGATATGTTGTTTCATGGTAATGAGCTTCAATTTTTCCCCTGCTCTGCCTATGGAGCTATTGTGAAGATTAAAATAAACCAAGTGTGTAACAGTATTTTCAAAAACAAAAGTATTACACAAAATTAAGATGTTGTTTTGCACAAGTTTTCATTCATGGTTCCAGTGTTGCATGGATCTCAATTTCATTTCTGGTTCCACTCCTTACTAAAGCCATGGGGGAAATTATAGAATCTTTGTAAGCCTGTTTCTATATTTTAAATGTAGAATATAAATGTCTGTACACAATAACTAAGAAAATGCCATGAATGCTATTTCAACCAGTTCAATGAAAATATTTCAGATTGTATATAAAATCAACACATTGTACCCCATGATTACATTTATGTACATAACCATGATATAATAAAAAAAAAAATTTCATCTCAATATTTATCATATAGGGTTATTAGGATCAAAAGAAATACACATGCTTGGGACACATTGTAGGTATTCAACGGTAGATATGTGCGTGGTGATCTGTTGTGATATGCTTTAGCACCTAACCCAGATAAATAATGTCTTGCCCAAAATACGAGCTGGGCAAACAAATTTATAACCAATATGGAATCTTGCCATTCATTTGAAATCAAATGACTTTTATTGAGTGTCAGTAATTTCTTTGTTTCTAGAGGCAGAGTCTCACTCTGTCACCCTGGGTAGAGGGTATCATGGCATCATTATAGCTCATAGCAATCTCAAACTCTTAAGCCCAAGCAATAGTCTTGCCTCAGCCTCATGAGTAGCTGGGACTGTAGGTGTGTGCCACCACACTTGGCTAGTTTGTTGTTGTTGTCGTTTTTCTATTTTTAATAGAGACAGGGTCTCACTATTTGTTCAAGCTGTTCTTAAACTTCTGAGTTTAAGCAATCCACCCACCTTGGCCTTCCAGTATGCTAGAATTACAGGCATGGGCCACTATACCCAGCCCCGCTGCAGAGTTTTTAAATGTCAGCCTCTGGAACTTATAATTGAAGGAGGGAGAGGAATGATTATGATGATATGAGAGAGAAAGGATTATTGAGACTTACTATGATACTGTACTAAGAACTTTGCAGACCTTAACTCATATTATTGTCACACCAATCCTGTGAGGTAGAACTATTCACAGGCGTGTTTTATAAATGAAAATTGAGGCACCAAAAAGTTTAGTGACTTTCTCAGGTTAATAGCTAATACTGGTTAGTGTTGGAATATGAACCCAGAAGTCTGACCCAACAGCTCATGCCCTGTCTATTATGAATGAGAGAAAATAAGTGCATAAATATTACACAAAGCTTTATCACATTATAGAAAAATATAGAAAAACATTTCAGAGAAGAAACTTCTATTACACTTCAAGTATTTATGCAGCAATGAAAACATTTCAGTTTCTCAGTGCTTCAAAGGGTGCAATGAGAAGCTGTTAGGGAATGGTACAGGGCACCTGTCCCCATTTTTGAATAAGCTGTGGAGATGCAGTAAAAGTTAACAGTCTGACTTTAGAGTCCATTCTTTTCACTGTGATGTATATTTCTTATCTAGTTCTAGAAAGAATGTAAAATTGAGTAAATAAGCAAAAAAATTCTCCAAGCCATACTCTCTAACCACCCTGATGTGTGTTAAAATAATAATAAGCCAGTATGTTAATAACATGTTAAACCCCTTATCTCTATAGCCAATTGGGAGACATTATTTTTAAACCTAAAGGTGTTGACAGGGCATCACTCATCAACTACGCCTATCTTTTAGCAGCCATCCAATGTGACCTCACAGACTCTAGTCTACTTTCTAATTTTACAAATGTGATAATTAAAACTTAGCAAGTTATAGTGATTTGTCCAAAATGAGACAGCTAGTTAGTAGCACAGTTGGAACTAGAGCTTGTCTCCTAAACCCAAGCCCAATATTTTCCAGGTCAATTCAACAAAGATTTACTGAACAATAATAATGATATTGTTGAACAGAGGAAAAGAGGGTGTAATTTTACAAATAAGGGATAGTCTTTTCTCTTTAGTAGCTTAAATCTAGTAGGAAAGACAAACATGCTGATGTGCAATTATGGAACTCCCCCTAATGGTACAAGTTAAATAGCAGGGAAGATATTGCACGCTGTCCTTGTACATGTCTATTTCATCACTCAGCACACTTATTTATTTAGGATCTTTCTTCCCTGGTGGAATTCTACCCTGTCTACAGTTCACTACTTTATAGCATACTTCCTGGTACAGCATAGGCTGTCAATAAATATATATTGAATGAAACAAATGAATACAAAGCAAAATAGTAGGAAATCACAGAGGAGGAGATGATTAATTAAATATGAACTTGAAATGTACTGTCTAAAGCAAAGCCAATTAGGTAAAATTTTACTAAAATGTCAAGTCTCTAGGGAGAAGAGATCATTTAGCTAAAAGAGGGCCTGTCATTTCTATCTTTGCCTTTAGGCCAATCCACAGATAAATACCTCAGACAAATCAGAATCTGGCTTATTTTTAAACTAGAAGGTTTTGTGACCCTTTGATCAATTTAGAAAGTATACATTACAAGTCATTCTTCAGAATGCAAACTAAAATTTAAAAATGATTCCAGTTTATGGTTGCATCTCAAATTCTGAGTGTGACTGCTCCAAAAAACCTGGTACTCTGCTTCAAGGGGGGCTTAGTAGTATGTGAAAGACTATTTCACAGTCAGATAAATGTCTATTTATATTTGTTTCATTTTCATTCTGTGCATTGGAGCCAATTTTGTGCTTTAATAATCTTTTTAAAAGATTTTCTACCTTAGTTTGTGACTGTTGCCTTCATCCATCTGCCTCCTTCTCTTTCACCTTTCCTCTCTTTTTATTCTTTGCCTCTTTCCTCCTTTCCTTCCTCCTCACATCTTCCCTTTGTTTTTTTTCAGTTGTGACTGCAGTTATTGTGCATACATTTCCTCCCTCAAAAACCTCAACAGAGGGACTAGGAAATGTCTGTGCCCTTCCCAAGGCCCCATGCTACCACATCTGCTTCTGGTAACCAGGAAAGATTCAGTAGGGCATCTAGCATAGGAAGAGGCAGAAATATAAGCACATGGAAATAACACATCCAAAATATTAGACATATTAAATTCCAAAGATTTAAATCAACACAATTTGAGTAGTTTAATTAACCTGATGAAAACTTGTGTAAAAGCATATTGATGTCTCACCCACAAAACTCAGTGTTTAGTATTATAGCTTCTCTGTTAAGAACTAAAGAACAAGCTAAAAGACAAAAGTATAAAAATAATTATAACTAAAAAAGTTAATGTAGACACAATATAAAAAGATTTCATTTGTGAAATCAAAAACCTAAGTTATATATGGGGGAAGAATAAAAATGTAGAGTATTTTCTGCAATTTCAGTAAGTTGTTACTGCTTAAAATATATTATTATAACTATATCTACAAAATATTTTATGTAACACTCATGGTAACCCCTTAAAAAAACTATAAAAGATGGATAAAAGCAAATGAGAAAGGAATCAAAACTATCACTGCAAGAAATCCATAAAACACAAAGGGAGAGAGCAAATGAGAAAAAGAGGGTCAAAATGGCAACAGTTCTTCCTGTCAGTGATTGCTTTAAATGTAAATGGTTCATAAAATATGGAAAAACTGAATGAATTTAAAAAATAAGAGTCAACTATATGTGAATATTGTCTATAAGACTCACTTCTGATTTAAAAACACACATAAGTCGAAAGTGGAAGGAT
The DNA here is from genome assembly GCA_963574655.1 of Perodicticus potto. Classification (NCBI taxonomy): domain Eukaryota; kingdom Metazoa; phylum Chordata; class Mammalia; order Primates; family Lorisidae; genus Perodicticus; species Perodicticus potto. The sequence goes on along the minus strand of CAUYRH010170095.1, from coordinate 8,946 downwards.
GGAAAAAGATATTCCATGTAAATGGTATCAGAAATAAAATGGTGATGGCCATACTAAATCAGACAAAATAGACTTTAAGTAAAAACTGTTGAAAGAGATAAAGTATATTATATAATAATGAAAAGGTCAATTCACCATCAAAATATAAAAATTTTAAATATACATGCACCTAACATCAGTGCACCCAAATATATGAAACAATCATTAATAGAACTAAAAGGAGGAATAGAGAACAACACAGTAACAGCAGGGCATTTTAATATGCCACATTTATAATGGATAGACCACCCACACCAAATCCACACAGATCAATAAATAAACAGAAGACATGATTGACACTACATCAAATGAACCTACCAAACATATACAAAACATGCCACTCAATAGCAGCATATTGCACATTATTATCAAGCACACATGAAATATTTTCCAGGAGGAAAACTGGAAAATTCGTAAATGTGAAAAGTAAATAACTCACCCTTAAAAACCAATAGGCCAAAGAAGAAAACAAAAGGAGTATTTTGAGACAAAAATAGCATTAAAACACAAACACCAAAACTTATTGGATGCAGCAATAAACCAGCACTATGAAGGTTTCTAATGCTAAACATTTACATTTCAAAACAACCTAACTTTACATTTCAAAGAATTTAAAAAAGTAGAATAACTAAGCACAAAGTTAGCAAGAGGAAGTAATTTAGGTTAGAGAAAAAATAAAGAATAGAAAAACAATGGGAAAAGATCAATGAAACTAAGAGTTGGTTTTTTGAAAACCATCAAAATTGGCAAAAATTTTAACTAAATTAACAAGAAAAAAGACAGAAGACTCAACTAAAATTTTAAAAATGAAAGAGGTAACATTAATGATTATATAGAAATGAAAAGGATTATAATAGAGTACTCAGAATACTTTTACAACAAGTCAGATAACCTAGATAAAAATGGACAAAAGCCTAGAAATAGACAGCCTACAAAGATTGAATAATGTACCTCAGCAGTTCCCAAGTCTCCACCCGTAGTGCACAGATCCAAGCCTCCGCCTGATACTTTTTGTTCCTTTCTTGAGAGACTTTGCTAAGAAGAATATGTTCCAGCTCCATTCATGTAAACATGAAAGAGATAAAGTCTCCATATTTCCTTAAGGCTGCATAATATTCCATGATGTACATATACCACAATTTATTAATCCATTCGTGGGTCGATGGGCACTTAGGTTTTTTTCATGACTTAGCAATTATGAATTGGGCAGCAATAAACATTCTGATACAAATATCTTTGTTATAACGTGATTTTTGGTCTTCTGGATATATACCTAGTAGAGGAATTATAGGATTGAATGGCAGGTCTATTTTTAGATATCTAAGTATTCTCCAAACATCTTTCCAAAAGGACCGTATTAGTTTGCATTCCCACCAGCAGTGTAGAAGTGTTCCCTTTGCTTCACATCCATGCCAATATCTTTGGTTTGGGGACTTTGTGACTTGGGCTAATCTTACTGGAATTAGATGATATTGCAAAGTAGTTTTGATTTTCATTTCTCTGATGATTAAGGATGGTGAGCATTTTTTCATGTGTCTGTAGGCCATGCGTCTGTCTTCTTCAGAGAAGTTTCTCTTCAAGTCCCTTGCTCACCCTGAGATGGGATCACTTGTTCTTTTCTTGCTAATACATTTGAGTTCTCTGTGTACTCAGCCCTACTATGAAACTAATTTACAGCTTTCATATGAAAGCTATAACCCAATTACAGGAAACAAATATGGGGAAAGGGGCAAGGGAGGGGAGGGGAGGAGGGAGGATGGGCGGAGGGAGGGTAATTTGTGGGACCATCCCTATGGTGCATGTTAGAATGGTACAGGTGAAACTTTTTAAATGTAGAATATAAATGTCTGAACACAATAACTAAGAAAATGCATTGAAGGCTATGTTAACCAGTTGGATGAAAATATTTCAATTTGTATATAAAACCAGCACATTGTACCCCATGATTGCATCATTGTACACAGCTATGATTTAATAAAAAAAAAAGATTGAATAATGAAGAAATAAAAATTATAGACAGGCCTATAAATATTAAGGATATTAAATCCATGATCAAACTCCTCCCCCCCCACACACACACAAAAAAAAAAAAAACAGGAAAACTTGGTTTCACTACTGAATTCTACCAAACATTTTAAGAAGAATTAATTCCAGTCCTTCTCAAATTCTTCCAAAAAGGTTAAGAGGAGGGAACAAAACTAGAAAAGTAAAGAAAATGACATGCCAACATCCATGATGAATACAGAGGCAAAATTTCTCAACAAAATGCTAACAAACCAAAATTCAACAGCACAATGAAAAGATCACAGAACATGACCAAGTGGGATTTATACCTGGGATGCAAGGATGGTTTAAGATATGAAATTCATCAATGTGATAAGTCATATTAAGGGAATTAAGTATAAAAATTACATGACCATCTCAATAAATGAAGAAAAAAACATTAGACAAAATTGACACATTTTCATGATAAAAACATTCAACAAACTAGCAATGGAAGAAAAATACCTCACATTATAAAGACCATATTTGAAAAGGCTAAAACTAACATTAACTTGATAATGAAAAACTGAAAGCTTTTCCTCTGAGATCGGGAATAAAAACAAGGGTTCCTACTCTGACCCCTTTGATTTCATAGTATTGGAAGTAGTAGCCAGAACAATTAGGCAAAAAATAAATAAATAAAAGACATACAAATTGTATAGGAAGAAGTAAAATTATCTCTGTTTATGGATATCATATTCTTATATGTAAAAACCCGAAATATTTTACAACAAAACCTGTTAGGGCTTCATTTAAAAATTTAAAAAATTTACAAAATCAAAATACCAAAGTCAGTTGTCTTTGTACATTAACAGTGAACCATTTGAAAGAGAATTAAGAAAACTACTCTATTTAAAATAGCATCCAAAAGAATAAAATGTTGAGTAATAAATTTAACCAAGGAGGCAAAAAAATTATACACTGAAAACAACAAAACTGTTGGAGCCACTGTGGCACCCCATCACCACGTGAAGGAAACAGCTGGAACACAGATTGGAAGTACAATGCTTGCAAGAGGTGGACTCCCCATAGGTGCAGGGAAGCCCCGAGTAACTTCTGCCATGGCCTTTTATTGAAACATTATACAACAGGTGTGGGGGGGCCACTATAAGGATCACTTGCTTAAAGGTCACTACATACTCTTTCCCCATGGGCTTGACTCCCACCTTGCTACACCATGAATGTTCAAAGTATAACACCTGCTTGCTAACAAGCGATCAATCTTGTCATGTTGGAGCACTCAGTTGCTTAAGGCTTGTCTCCAGACTGCAAAACATCTCCATGCTGGCTGGGAGATTGTCCCACTCCCAGCACCTCCTTCATGAACCAGTGACTGCTCCTATAAGTCTGGTGCTCAGTCTCCTACACAAAACACTCCTAAAGGAATTTAAAGACAAAAATACATATAAAGATATGCCATGTCTATAGGTTGAACAACTTAGTATTGTTAAAATATCCATACTACTTAAAGAAATCTACACATTCAATGTAACACCTATCAAAATCTCAAAGACTTTTTTTATAGAAATAGAAATAACAATCCTAAATTTATATGGAACCATAAAAGACACAAATGAGAGAGAGAGAGAGAGAGAGAGAGAGAGAGAGAGAGAGAGAGAAGCAAAGGGGAAGTCAGATACCTCCTGATCTTAAAATATATTAACATATTACAAAGCTATAGTAAGCAAAACTGTATGGCACTAGCATGAAGATTGCTATATAAACTAAAGAAATGGAATAGAGAGGCCAGAAAGAAGCTCACACATATAAAGTAAAAATGATCTTCAACAAGGGTTCCAAAACTACATATGAGAAAATGATAATATAAAGATAATAATTATAGAAAACAAGACATGCACATGTAAAAAAATACAATTGTGTATGGTGTAAGATAAAGGTCCAAAGGTCAACTCAAAATGAATAAAAGATTTTAAAGTAATACCTAAAACTATAAAACCATTAGATAAAAACATAGGGGGAAAGCTTTATATTAATAACACTAGCTTTGGCAATGATTTCTTGGATATGACACCAAATACAGATAACAAAAGCAAAAATAGATAAATCGGAATACATCAACCCAAAAAACCTCTGCCTAGCAAAAGAAATGATAAACCCAGTGATAAAAGCAACCTACACAATGGGAAAAAGTATTTGCAAACCATGTATCTGATAAAGGTTTTGAGAAGTACTTCAAACTATGTGAGGTACTCCTACAACTCAATAGACAAAAATAAATAAACTGAATAAAAAAATGGGAAAATTATCTGAGTAGACATTTTCCAAAGAAGACATACAGATGGCCAACAGATACATTGAAAAGATATTCAACATCACTCCTCATCTGAGAAATGCAAATTAATAGCGCAATAAGGTATGAAAATAACAAGTATTGAGAATGTGGAGAAATTGGAACCCTGTGTTCTGCTAGTGTCAAATGGTGTAGGCGCAATGGAAAACAGTATGGAGGTTCCTCAAAAAATTAAAAATAGAGCTTTCACGTGATTCAACAATCCCACTTTTGAGTATTTATTCAAAAGAATTGAAATTACTATCCAGAAGATTTATTTGTATTTTCATGTATATTAAGCATTATTCACAACAGCCAAGAGGTAGAAACGACTTAAATGTCCATAAAAAAAATGTCATATATACATACAATGGAGTGTTATTCAACCATAAAAAGAAGGAAATCCTATCATATGATACACCATGGATGAATCCTGAGGATATTACCCTAAGTGGAATAAGTCAGTTGCAAAAGGACAGCTATTTTATGATTGTTTATAAGAAGTATTAAATATAGCCAAATGAAAAACAGAAATAAGAATTGTGGTTGCCAAGGACAGGGGGAAGGAGGAAATGGTTTGTTATTCAAAGTTAATCATAATGGAAGGTATCTCCCTATATAACCTTGCGCTTTCACTTTACTATACACTTAGTTATCTCTGATACACACCTTTAAAATCCTGTAATCCTTTGGATTATATCATTTTAATAAGAATATGGCTTTTATGGTTAGTTTGGGATTCTCTCCATTACCATTAACTGGCTCTTGACTTGGGGAAACAGGCCCCTTTTTGCATTATTTGGCTATAAAGAGATAACACTTGAAAAATCCTGAAAGAAAAGCATAGCTGTCAGGAAGTGAATCTTTTATTAATTTATATCTTGCTGAAATAAACAGAAGCTGTTTCAGTTTCAGTGCTAAGACCACCAGCAAATTAATTCCCCCAAATGAGTTAATACACTTATGTTACTCAGCCACACTAAATGTTCCACTAAAGTGATGACCTTAAGAGCACATTGCTGTTCTCTTTTTGAAATCAAAGTGTTTATTTATTCACTGTCTGCTGAGTGGTAGAACTCAGACAACAATATATGGTTATTGGTATGATAACTGAAAGATACTTTTGTCTTTTTTTCTAGTTTAATTTATTTTAGTAAATATTAAATACTTCATGGTGAGTTCAGAGGATGCAGTTGAAAAAAGAGAGCCTTCCTTTTGCCCTACTCGAGATTATTTATATTCTGTCTGGGGAAAAGGGCACAATATAAGTAATAGCATAATTTCTGTGGTATATACAGTTATTATAAGTGTTGTGATAGAGAAGCACAAGTGATAAATGAGTGCTTCATGGGAGAATGGTATAATCTATTTTGGAACGAGAGCCAGTATTCAGGGAATGATCTCTTGGAGAAGTGACATTAGAGTTGAACTCTGGAGAGCAAGGAAGTTGAATAGAGGAGGCTTAGGGATAGCAATCTGGTTGGAAGTTAATTTTGGAAGATTTGTTGTGAACCTACCTCACGTTCTAAGTCTACTTTTCTTTTCAGATTATGCTGTATGTTTATTGAGGGTAGTTTTTCAGAGATTGCCTCTTGATGCACCTTACAGAGGGGCAAGGAAGAATAAATTATGTGCAAGTGTGAAGTGGGAAGGGAGCATGCGTGATGGGCAAAAGACAGGACTGAGTACAGGTATTCAAGGTCCCTGTGGTTGAGGGGACAGAGCAGGGTTGTGAGGCACAAACAAGATAGGAGCCCAGGCTAGATCCCACAGGGCTGATTAAGCACCATGTAAACTACTTTCAAGATTGAATCATCTGTGGGAATGCAGTTCCCTATAAAATGACACTTTATTGAGAGAGATCAAACAGGGTAGTATATAATCACGACTGCATTTTAGGAGTCACTCTGGCTGCTGTGTAAGAAGGAATTCAGGCAACAGAGTATGACACATACAGTTGTACAGACAAACCGTACTAGCTTAGACTGAGATGGTTGTCATGGTGATTCAGAGAAATAGACAAATGTGAAAGATATTTACACAGACAAGTATACAAATGGTGTATAGCATGGCTTAATATGCCAAGGGATCTGGAAAGCTTACAGAAGAAATGACATTAGTTTAATCCTGAAGGATAGGAACAAATTTCTTACAACAGTGTACTTCATCACGTAGATTCACTTGCAAATAAATGCGAATTGTAAATAATTACCTTTTTACTAATATTCCTTTCAGAACTCTAGGAAATGTCACATAATTAGGATTCTGATTTCTGTAATAGTTTTACTAAGTGCATCAGAATATAATTTATATTTCCAGAAAATTACTGTATAATTTAGCTTATCATTAATTCAGATTAACCTTTTCCCCTTCAACATCAACCCAGATCTAAGTATATTAGTGAGAATTTGGGACAGTCCAAAACTTTTTTTTTACTCCTATTAGATTGTCTGTCCAGGTTAAATCTCTCTGTCAATTAAGTATGTATCTTTCCACAAAATTTCTGCTTGTTTTTGTCAAATAAGTTTTTACATTGGTTTAAGTATTTTGGAAATAATTTTAGAGCCCAAAATACTTTCAATATTCTTGAGTCCCTCCTTTTGAAAAATAAGTATATTTGGATCTAGAGATTATTTAGTCTAAAGATTATTAGATGTAGAAAAATATTGATTTGTTGGCATTTATAAAATTTCTAGTTTTCGCAGCTACAAGAATAGACTGTATGTACTTTTCAAATCAGGAGAAATTATTTCTAATACATCATCGCATTTTATGATTATTTGACATATTACTTGTGGCTGCTAAAGGGCTTCTGCTAATAGTCATCCTTCAGCAAGCGCTTAGCTCTTCTTTTGTAATTAGTATTTTCATTTCCCATATGCATAGAGTGCTTGCAGGAAGTTTTATCTGAAAAAGAATTCTGTAAGTGTTTTAGTGCAGTGGAATTATTTAGTTATTCATCTTTTTAATTTTTATGAAACAAATCAAGCCAGAGTATTAATTTTAAACCCTTGCTTAAAAGCAGTGGTTGTTCTATGGAATCAGAGTCAGGTCAAAGAAAGTTCAATAAGATGGATCTTATCTAGGCATCGCCCTGTGCACCATCTGGCCATGTTAAATCACAGTGATAAGTAGGATGTGTACTTGTGCATCGCTAATTTTTGTTTGGCCAGAATTTCATGTCATCTCATGGTCATTATGATCGTTCAATTATATTTGATCAAATTGGATTATCATTAATTAGCGAGTCTGTCTCATAGTACAGAGGGCTAGTTGTACGTATTTATTTGTTGAAGTGGTCTATCCTCAGACTTAAAAGCTAAATGTCATGTTTGAGAAGAAAACTCTTTTTGTGGGAGAGGGGAAATCAGGAATCTGGAATTACTTTAGATGCACTAAAGTGAAAAAGTAACTTCAACATAGTCTTATAGTAAGTTTAATGAACATTTTCTATGGTCTTAAAGATCTCTGGGGGAAAATAACATTAATTATATAATATGTGATGTTTATTTACCTGCAAGGAAGTGACATTCTGAGGTTATTAAACAGAAATCTCACGGCCTTTGTGATGAGATGAAATATCTCATTCCAAATAACCTGTTCACACCAGATTAAGGTCCCTGTGAAGATTTATAAAATCTTGAATGGTGCCTCACCATAAAATTTTCTGTCTTGCTGCAAACTGTACAGACCATTACGAAATTGTGATGGATGCACATGGACTTCTGTCTATGTAGATTGATTCTTACAGTTGAGAGGTAAATATGTGAGAATAGGACATGTGTTCCCAGAGATGCCAATGGGCCTTTAAGCAATGATATTTGCCTGAAAAACTGAAGTATCATAGTTAGATGAGATTGCAGAGAGCAAAACACATCCCTTCCTGACATGCTTGTTGGGAGTGATGCCATTGCCAGACCACATCAAGTCCTACAGTAGAGCCATGCATCATGGTGACACCAGACTTGTCTGAAGTTCTCTAGGGTTTATTTGAGCCAAAAGTTCTGTCAAGCATTATTATTTGATCTAGAATAAAAAGAGATGGAAGAGGAGAGAGAAAAAGGATATCCTGCCTTTTTCTCCACTAAGTACAATATGTGATCTGTTTTCCTCATTTTTACTGCCTATGGGTATTGATTATGATTCCTTGATTCTCTTTCAGAAGTAAAAACCATTAATTTTAATTTTACCCAGAAATTCAAGTCATCATATTTCTTTGACAAATTTCCATAACAAGACCAATCCAAAACCAGACCTGAAGTTAACCTTAAAGGAATAGTTTATGTTTGTGGAATACTGCTGAATTAAATATTATTATCAAAATATGGTTAATCAACATATTTGTTCTCTACTTTTTCCTTCCATTTATACATCTATCCAACAATCCATTCATCTATCCCTCCGACGCCCCCCCCCCCAATGTGGGGGGTTTTTTTGGGGGCGGGGGTATAGTTGTGTGGAGGGGTGGAGAGTTGTATAAATGGAAGTTGAATGTTTACAACAAATTGGTTGATTACCCATATTTTAGTAAATATATTTATTTGCGCCGTATGCCCCAAACCTACAACATTCCT
>CAUYRH010170094.1:0-17039 GCA_963574655.1 Perodicticus potto | reverse complement strand
GAGGAGGAGGGTGGTCACACCTGTGTGGGGGAGGAGGGGCAGTCACACCTGTGTGGGGGAGGAGGAGGGGTGGTCACACCTGTGTGGGGGAGGAGGAGCGGTCACACCTGTGATGGGGAGGATGGGCAGTCACACCTGTGGGGGGGAGGAGGAGGGATGGTCACACCTGTGTGGGGGAGGAGGAGGGTGGTCACACCTGTGTGGGGGAGGAGGGGCAGTCACACCTGTGTGGGGGAGGAGGAGGGGTGGTCACACCTGTGTGGGGGAGGAGGAGGGTGGTCACACCTGTGTGGGGGAGGTGGGGCCTTGAATCAGCCCCTCTCTCTCTGCACACACACACACACACATCCCACAGCCCAGGGGTCTGCTATTCTTTGGAAACACCTTCAGTGAAGTGAGGTGCTGAATACAAAAGACGACACATCAAACCTCAAATAAAAAACTAGCGTTTAGGGTGCTCATTTATCAGCACGATACTTATTTGTGAAATCATTTATTTATACTCGATTTGCGTACAAGTTCAGATAGGCCCTGTCTCCAATCCTGCTGTTTGTAAGCAAAGCTATAAGAGTAATTGCTTGCCCAAATATTCCTGCCAGCTGCTGCTGATGCTGTATCTATTTTTTGTGATCTCCTGTAATCTACTTTTGCCATATTATAGCTCAAGATTAATGCAACACAAATGTTATTTAGGCTCATGTCTTAGGGGCATGAAGCTCTAATTTGGGGTGAAATGACCAAATATATTGCTTTCTAAGCTTTATTGCTTTTTGCTACATCTCATTTTTCCCTATCCCAAGTTATTGAACATTCTATAAAACTTAAAACTTCTTGGATCTAAAAATATACCTTCAACTCTTTATTGTCTTGGGGAAGAAAATTAAAGAGAGAGCATCTCACAGGTTATAGAGAAGGAAGTGTGGGTAACGGCCTGGGGGTTCTGGTGGGGTGAGGCTCACCCTGTGAGAAGTAAAGTCTATGGAAAAGGTACTTTTCTTCACCCTTTCAGGATAAGAAAGAATGGACATAGATTCTTGTTTAGCTTCTAACTAGATTTAATTCCCATCCTTGTTTTCTTGCCACCCACAAGGGTTCACAGAGCTGCTGGGAAGCCCAGGTATCATCTTAATGGCTAAACTGGGACGTGATAGAGCATCAGGAGACACAGCCCAGAGGAGGGCTCTTGTCGGGATGCTGTAAAGTATTGTCTCAAAAATGCCTGGGGGAGGCCGTCCCTTCCCTGACACTGGCAGGGAGGGTCTCACAGTGGCCTCAGCTCCCCGCCCCCCCAGCAGCAGCCTTTCCTGTAGCAGACGGAGCAGAACAATGACTTAGAAGACAGCTGGCTGGGCCCGGTGGCTCATACCCACAATCCCAGCACTTTGGGAGACCAGAGCAGGAGACTCTCTTGAGCCCGGGATTTTAAGATTAACAGGGCAACATGGCAAGGCCCCATCTCTACAAAAAAAATAAAAAATGTGTCAGATGCGCAGACACACACCCATCGTGACTCAGGTGACTCAGGTGGAAAGATCACTGGAGCCCAGAAGTTTGAGGCTGTACTGAGCTGTGATTGTGATACTGCCTTTCGGCCTGGTGACAGAGGAAGGGAGACTCTGTCGTTAAAAAAAGGGGGAGAGAGAGAAAGAAAGAAGAAGGGAAGTAAAGGCTGAGCTGCCTCACTGGTCGTCTCTGCCTGTGGCTGCTCCTCGGGCCAGTCTACCTGTCCTGGGCCGTTTCCTTCCCTTTGTTCTTGCTCTCTGATACCTTTGAGGATCTGATAAAAGCTTTGGAGCCTGTGATTGGAATAATATACATATACTTAGAACTTGGTGAGCTGTTTCAGAGTGTTCACCACCACCAGGCATGTGGTGTCCTCAGACTCGAGCCCCCCTGAAAGTCAGGCTTCCCGTTCTTTGCACTAAACAGAACAGCAGCGGGGAGCCACACAGAACGCGGTGGTGCCAGTCGCCCAGACACACTAGGGAGCCACACAGAACGCGGCGGTGCCAGTCGCCCAGACACACCAGGGAGCCACACAGAACACAGTGGTGCCAGTGGCCCAGACACACCCCTGAGCCACACAGAACACAGTGGTGCCAGTGGCCCAGACACACCCGTGAGCCACACAGAACGCGGCGGTGCCGGTGGCCCAGACACACCAGGGAGCCACACAGAACACGGCGGTGCCAGTCACCCAGACACGTGTCCTCATCTTTTTGTGTTTGGGCAGAGACTGGGGACTGGGTGCAGGGGTCGCTCCAGGCTTCTAGGAAGCCCTGTGAGCCCCCCGGGACCGCGTCCCCACCTCCGAGCTCCAGTGCTCCATGTCCACTCTTGTGCCCTGGGAGCCAGATGGAGGAGGACAGGTAGTGGCATGGTCCTGGCCACTAGAGGCTCATCTGTTCGTCCATTTGCTGCCTGCCCACAGTGTTCCTTCATCTTCAGCTTTTGAGCGAGTGGCCTTCCCGCTGGCTGCCCTCGGTGTGACAGCTGTGGTGGGTGAGCAGGGCCACCACACATGTTTATACAGAGACACGCTCTCTCACCCACGCTCACTCACTGAGCTCTGGATTTTTGTGTGTTGTTCTTGTTTTTCCTGCATTTATCCCTGTGCCTTCCTTGCCTCTCCTCACATCTGTGGCACCTCTATTTGCAGGAAAAACAGAGTTGGTCTCTTGTCTTCCCTTTCTTCCCAGTGAGTCCTGCAAAGTCATTGAGTGGGGCCCTGAGTTGAAGTGAGCCACGTGTCTGCGTAAGTTTGAGCAAGGTGGGAAAGGGAATGGTGACAGGTGTCAGTGGACGGGCACCGACGTGAGGTGTGTGGAGACGGGGGGCCCTCAGGTGAGTGAGGAGGGGAAGAGGAGCAGGAACTGATCGATGCTAACTTTACAACCCCACTTCTGAGCCTACCTGTATGAACCCTGTTACTTCTTTTCTCAGACAGAAAAAATTCCTTGATTTGGGATCATTTCTCCCAGGCTGTAAAATCTGGCTATGGTAAAGTTGCTGCCAGAATCATAACATATTCAGCATCAACAGTGTGCTCCGTGGTCGGGCTTTGTAGATTTCATCTCGCTGGGTCCCAGGATTCCCGTTGGTGCTTGTACCACGCTCTGTTTTTCACATAAGGAAACCAAGGCTCAGAGGAGCTAAGGTGATGCCCTCAAGGAGCAAAGCGCAGAGCAGGGATCCAAGCAGGAGCTGCTGGACCCCAAATCTCCTGTCCCCCTGGAGCACATGCCCCAGGGCCAGGCGGTGCCTGGTGGGGCAGGCCTGCTGGCTCTCATGTCCTGTAAAACTGCGTCTGCCTTAGTGAACCTCCTGCAGGTTGCCTTGCCGTCACTGTGGCCCCATCTTTGCAGGTTAATACAACTTACAAGATAACCTTGGGGTAATCGGAGGACCTGGAATGGAGAGTAAGCGCTGATGGGATTCTCTGGGTTTAAGAAATGGTTGGTTTATTCGTTTTTTAAACTCATTTTAATTTTTTTTAGAGACAAGTTCTTGCTCTGTTGCCCAGACTGGAGTGCAATGGCCTGACCATAGCTCATTACGACCTCACATTCCTGGGCTCAGGCGAACCTCCTGACTCCGCTTACCGAGCAGTTAGGACTCCAGGCACGTGACCTCACACTCAGCCAGTTAATTTTATTCAAGGTGCCCCGGACTGGTCTTGAAATGCTGGCCTCAAGAAGCCTTCCGTGCAGCCTCGCTGAGTGCTGAGCCACAAGGCTGGCGCCAGCACCCCTGGCTTGCTGTTCACTTCTGATTTTCTTTTAGTTCATGACTCTGCCTGGCACATTGAGGAGCCCGTGAATATGTGGGATGGGGAATGCAGGGAGGTCCGCATGAGCACAGGGAAGTTCATTTTATGGCGTTTAAATGAACCGATTTGATAATGGTGAACACAGAAAGGAAATTGTTAGTGTTCCACGCTGGCACAGCTTCACCCCCTCCACTTTAGAAACAAGATACATAACTTCACACGTAACTCTTTGAAGCTCTTGATGGTTTTTTTATATTCCGTTTCCCAAATCTTTTTGCATTTACAAGTAGAGTATTACACCACTTTGTTAGGAAAAGTACTGATTTTACATTGAAATGATTGTACTTACTCTGTGACAAAGCCTTGATTTTTTTTAAAAAAACATTTTCCCATTTAATAGCTCAAGGAAGAATATTGTCCCTGGGGGAACTGTGACACAGTTTTACAGTTTGCTCATTGTACAATTGTCCTTCAGTGCTGAAATGGGGAGGATAAAAAACGTGAATGTGGAGGGAAGGAGTGTGGGGTAACGGACCAAGCCCAGGGGTCATTAGTGACACTGAGAGAGACAAGATGATAAAGTAAACACAGAAAAGCGTGTTCTGTGAAAAATGAAATAGAGCTGCTATTAGCAAGAGAAGTGGGGGGGCTGAAGGAAATTTTCTCAGTACCTTTGGGGGAAGGGAAGAAAAATTGGGCTCAAATGAGAAGCTCTGAGTTCAGGCAATGAATGGGCTCCAGTGCTTACCAAAACTTCAGAGCATATCTCTTTAAAATGTATTGTCAGCAGAGAAGCCTGATTTCCTGGGGACTTTTTCGTTCCCTATGAGGGGAGCTCCGAGTTGGTCAGTCTGTGACTCCGAGTCCAGTGTCATGCCCCTTTTCTAAGGAGCACAGCATTAATTGGAGATGCCTTTCTGAGCTATGACCAGAACAAGTGTTAAGCAGAGTGCGTTTGAGCCCTTCCCGGGACCTCTCCCTGAGATTATGACGTTATTGGGGTGAATGTCATGGTCCCCTGTCCTATTCCTATACACCTGCTTTTTGGAACTGCCCCCATCATCACTGGAAAATGCCACAAGTTATCTGCATGGCAGCCCACTGTGAAAGGAAGGACACTCAGACTGTCTGCAAGGCCTGACCACTGTTTGAACAGAGTCTTGAAGGAAGTGAGACTACCTTACAAGTAGGCCATGTGCTAAGTTTAGAAGGTTGCTGCTAGAGCTGTCAGCCAGCCTGGAGCCTCTTGACTGTTTCATCAACTCAGACTTCTAGTGGGTGTTATAATTTAGGGCAGTGGGTTTCACGTTCATGTCATTAGAAACAGAAAAACAAGGGGCCCTTAGTGTCTCAAACGTTGGAGCCTTGTTATGCAGTACGGTGAGAGTGGGCTTTCTGCTGTGTGCTGGGATGCTGCGTTTTGAAGCCTCAGTCTCGTCCCTTCCCATGTGTGAAGATGGTCAGAGAGTCCTGAGTGAGCTCATCAAGTCTCAAGTTACTGTGACCTTGAAAGACTGTTGCAAAGCCCATGAGTGTCCACTCTGGTCTTTCTGCCCATGTTCTTGCTGTGACCTACTTCTGTGGGTAAGAAAAATGATTTTGTTCCTTCTGTGACATTGTGGCTATAGGGAGCTGTCCCTGGAGTCCTGCTGTAGGTACCTGTGAGGATAAGCATTAATTAAGTTCCATCTGCTGAGGCCTCACCTCTGGGGTATCTATATTTGTCCTCTAGGAATGTATCATCACTCTCTAATTATAGGAGTTCTCAGGGATTAGATCTTCTGAGTTAAACGGAGTAGGGTGATACAAAATATGCATGGAAAGTAAACACTTGAAAAATTGGTGAGCCGCAGTGGTGGTCAAGACACAAACTGTGCCTCCATCTTCAGAATAACATGTGGGACAGTTTTCATGTTGTCACTGTCACCCCCTGCCAAATTCCTGTTTTAAAGCACTTGCTGATTGAGTTCCCCTTTAAGTTTATGTTTTTAGCATGAAAACGCATGACTTAATTCTAATTCCTGGAATCTTATACTATTACCCCAACAAATAACTTTCATAAGAAACAGAAAATCGCCTTGAAATTCCCAGGTCCCGTCTGTGGCAGCATCTCAGCAGGACCAGGAAGAGCAGTGCGGGCTGTGGCCCCTCGGTCGCTACTTGGAGGCAGCTCAGGGCAGGGCGCTGAGCAGAGTTTGAAGGAGCAGGTCACGATCTGGCCAGAATGATTTGCTGAGTTACATGGAAGTATCAGAGAACAGGGGGTGAAAATAGCAAAGTTCCCAGTCTCTTTTCAGCTCCATCCTCTAAGAATGATCTTTGCCACCTCAGAAGAAACACAGTAAGCCTCGTTAGGGTGAGGTTTGGGTTCTGGTTATATAATTCATTTATTCAATCATTTGTTCTTTCCAGGCAACAGATACGTACTGAGAACTTCCTCCGAACATGACCTCATGAGGGACACAGAGGTTTAGATGAGGCATTACCAGTGGACATGCAACTTTGGTTGGGTTTTTTTTTGGGAGGGGGGACTGTTAAGAATAAATTTTGCTGGGAAAACTAAAAAACTTGAGTGTCCACAAAAGGAGGTGTCTTGTCGGTGTGAAGACTAGGCTGCTGGTCATATGTGTGCATGTGTCAAGGCGAGGTCTGGGAATGAATCACCCTGTAAGAAGTGGCTGTCTGGGGTCAGCAGGTTAGGTGTTTAACTGATGACAGTCACACGGGCAGAGGAAGGTGACCAGAGTATGTTGTCCCCCACCTCCTGCTTCCAAAACTCAGTGCCATTTTCAACGGTAAAGCTGGGTGGGAGGGGCCAGGTCACATCCAATTTCTTCCCTCCACACTGCAGCAGCTGTGCCTGCGGGAACAACCGCGCACCGCGAGTCTGTCAGGTTTCCAGAAGAATTTAGCTAATGGGCTTCATCGCCCACAGACCTCAAATCCTGGAGCGCTGACATGAAGGTTAGAGACAAGGATGGAACTTGGGCTTCTGAGCGTGAGCGAGCGAGGTTTCTGTAGGCAATTTTTCTGACTTGGGAATTCTGCTTTTCTGCATCCAAAATTTGAAGCAGCTAAATGGAGAGAAAGCAGATGTGAGTGCTTGTGCTAAAAGCTGGTTCACTTAAACTCACAGGGAAGATGCGTGGCTGGGGAGGAGGCCAGCCTGCCTCTGCAGCACCTCTGAATAGTTTCTTGGAAGAGCTGACTCAGGGCTGCCTCCAGGCTCAGCAGGGAATATATTCTGGGTACCACTGTAAGCGTTAGAGAAGGCCTGAAATCACTGTCAGAAAGGCTAATGTTATATGGTTCAGACTCTCCCAAGAAAAAAGTAATATTTATGAAATTCAATTTTAGACACTTGTGCCATGAGCTGCTTGTTTTCTGCAGACTGATCAGAGCTGATAGTACCTGAACCTAAACTAGTTCATGGCATTGCATTTTCTGATCCATTTTTCTTTCCACTGAAGAACAACTTTTTACTTTACACTGGAAATGTATTCTCAGATTCAGAGAGAACCATAGAAGCCAGTTGCCCCTGTGTTACTGTGACCCACAGGACATAGGGCAGCCCCTTCGGAAGTGCTCAGCTGGCCACACACCTGTCACTCCTTGTGGGTGCCTTACCAGGTGCTTCAGCTGAGCACGGAGCCAGGGGCCTGGCACGGTTGTCACCCAGGGTCAGGCGCAAATGCCAAGCCTTTCTGGGAAGCCCATGCTGAGTCACCTGCAGCCTGCGCTGGGTCTGCTCCACGCCCACGCTGACGTGGGGCTGTCTCTGTGCACTGACTGTGTAAACATTTCCCTGAGGCCAAAATTGAGTTTCTTTGGGAAGTTTTGTGTAGAGTCTTCCAGGCCTGAGTTACACAGATGAAGGGAGGGAGGAAAGGAAGAGTGTTTATGTTTAAAAGAAGAGTTGTTACGAGGCCTTCCTACACCCGCCCTCGTGTCCCCTGATACTGTTATTTTCATAAACATTCATCCAGCACAAGTTGGATACTGAGGTACTCACTGAGCACTTGGACTCATAGGGTGGAAATATGAAGTGGGGCGTTTTGGCCAAGTTTCTCCATCGGCCCCATTTTGGAGTTAAGAGAGGGCTTGTTCCCTTTCTTTTTTCCTTCTTTTTTGGGGTAATGATTAACACTCATTAAAATTTTAATTGTTTAGTTTAAGAATTGTGTGTACTTTAGGGCTTCCCAGCCTCGGCACTATTTACTATTTTTAAGTGAATAATTCTTTGCTTTTGGTAGAATACCTTCCTCTTTATTTCTGGCCTCTGCCCTCTAGATGCCAGTAGCATTTCTTTCTTTTTCTTTTTTTAATTAAATTATAGCTGTGTACATTAATGCAGTCATGGGGTACAATGTGCTGGTTTCATATACAATCTGAAATATTTTCATCAAACTGGTTAATATAGCATTCATGGCATTTTCTTAGTTATTGTGTTAAGACCTTTATATTCTGCATTCAGTAAGTTTCACCTGTACCCGTCTAAGATGCACCGTAGATGTGGCCCCATCAATTACCCTCCCTTCATCCATTCTCCCCCCCTCCCCTCCCTTGCCCCTTACCCCATATTCTTGGGCTATAATTGGATTATAATTGGATTATAGCCCAAGAATATGTGTTATATGAAAGCTATAAATTAGTTTCATAGTAGGGCTGAGTACATTGGATACTTTTTCTTCCATTCTTGAGATACTTTGCTAAGGAGACTATGTTCCAGCTCCATCCATGTAAACACAAAAGAGGTAAAGTCTCCATCTTTCTTTAAGGCTGCATAGTATTCCATGGTGTACATATACCACAATTTATTCATCCATTCATGAGTCAATGGGCACTTGGGCTTCTTCATGACTTAGCAATTATGAATTGCGCTGCAAAAAACATTCTGGTATAAATATCTTAGTTATAATGTGATTTTTGGTCTTCTGGATATATACCTAGTAGAGGAATTATAGGATCGAATGGCAGGTCTATTTTTAGATCTCTAAGCATCTTTCCAAACATCTTTCCAAAAGGAGCGTATTACTTTGCATTCCCACCAGCAGTGTAGAAGTGTTCCCTTTTCTCCACATCCACGCCAACATCTCTGGTTTTGGGATTTTGTGATGTGGGATAACCTTACTGGAGTTAGATGATATCTCAAAGTAGTTTTGATTTGCATTTCTCTGATGATTAAGGATGATGAGCATTTTGCTTCAAAACTTATATATGTAGAAATTTAAAGTCTACTCACTTCAGCAAATGTTTATTGAGCCTTCATTTAGACATTAGATTAATTTTAATGCTAATCTCATGGGCGGTGACACAAACAAATATCCCTGGCAACTTGACAAGCTGTTGCATAGAGGATGGACAGACAATGGTGGATGGGAAACCTCCTCCATCTTCTGTAGCGCAGGAGAGAACTGCAGCAAACATCTGTTTCTTACCCTCTCCCCAGGCCCCAGATAATCAGGGAGAGAAAAGTACTATTTCTGGACAATGGGTGGTGGCAGGAGTGACATTTTTGCTTTGAGCCAAAGCATATAAAAGCTGGTTCTCTCTTATTCTGATGATGCAAACCATTTCATATGATGAAAACGATGTAGACACATTTTAGGAAAGTATCGGGTTTCAAGGCAACTGCCTGCTCCCTGCCCTAAAATGTCAGGGTTTCGGGCAGCTGCCTGGACCTTCAGTTCTCTGAATGCTCATGGTGGAAAAATGGCCATATATTCCAAAGTAAGGCAAGCATGAATAAAGTTTATAGAGGAAGAGGATAGGTTTACAGGATGAGATGGTTTTCAAAACAAGATCTGTTCACCATAGACAGTAAATGAGCCTCTGTGGTCAGGGCAAGTAAACAGAGATATTTTGCATAGGCCTCATGTTCTCTTATGTGGTGGGGTTGGGTTCACCACATGACTCAAAGGTCCCCTTGGAACCAGAGTCTTTTTGTACTCTGACCTCCCATGAGCCTCTCTGAGAACCCATGGTGGGAGCGGGCTAGATTTAAGCCAATGACCTCATAGTTAGTCTGAAGGGTGTTGTAGGTCACTTTTCAGACTCTATTTTCCTTGTTATTAGGCTCAAGAGTCTTCCACATCCCTCTGCAGTTGGCACGCTACGTTTTAATTGGTAGGTTGGTAGGGCGGCCCCTCCCCAGGTGTGGGAATCACTTGGGACAAAGCTAAGCTGAGTAGCAACAGATGAAGGCCGGGGGCTCCTTGCAGGAGAGCCAGATTGCTGATCCAACTAACAAAAGGAACAGCCTGCATTAAATTTGTAACACTCAATTCACATCTGACCTCTGCAATTGCAGGAGGTACTCAAGGTGACTTGTGTTCATCTTTGTTATCCGTAGATATTGAATATCACCATTGCAATAGCTTTTTCCTTTCTTAAAATATGTATATGTTTTTCGGCACCCTCTGTACATAAACTATTAAATACGATACATGCAGATACAAAAACAGACAGACACACACATATTTTGATCAATATTATACGGAAGTGACTATTTGAGGGTTTTGAAGCTAGGGAGCCATAGATTGTGTTAAGGAACTATGAACCTCAAAATCAAACAAATATAGATCTAAAGTAATTTTTAAAAATTCAGTTTTTCACTAATTCTTTATATAGTTTCTAAATGTATTTAATCCAGTTATTCATACATTTTCTAGCCCAAATTCCTTCCCAAAGAGCCTTCTCTCTGACTTTTTTCTTTACACTTGACATAGATTAGGGATTATTCTTTTCTTAATTGAGGCACTTTTCTTTTTTCTTTTTTTTTCTTTTTTTTTTTAGAGACAGAGTCTCACTTTATCTCCCTCTGTAGAGTGTTGTGCTGTCACAGCTCACAGCAATCTCCAGCTCTTGGGCTTAGGTGATTCTCTTACCTCAGCCTCCTGAGTAGCTGGGACTACAGGCGCCCACCACAACGCCCGGCTATTTTTGTTGTTGTTGTTGCAGTTTGGCCAGGGTTGGGTTTGAACCCACCACCCTCAGTATATGAGGCCAGCACCCTACTCACTGAGCCACAGGTGCCACCTGAGGCACTTTTCTTTAGATCTATATTCAACCCCACCTCAAGCTGATGACCTCTGGATCCCTATTCTCAGATACTACGGTTTCCTTGAGTGTCCCTGCGGTGCACTCTGCTTCCTCTGAAATAATTTCAGTGTGTGAGCTACACAGGGTTTCAGGTGCAGTGTGTTCACACCTGTTTTCCACACCTACTCCTTCCCGGGGTTTTGCTTCTTAGTCTATTTAATCTTAATCAATTAATATCAATTTAATCTTAAGTCAATTTAATCTTAATCAATTTCTCCACTGCCAACGTGATGCCATATTCAGGAATCATAACTTCTTTTCCCCGCCACATTCACAATGCCCACAATGCCCATTCATTATGCTCACAAAGGTGAGCATAATTCTCACCTTTTGTTGTCACTAAAGTATCTTTGTCCCACTCCATTCCTGCTTCTCCTCTTTAATTCAGACTGACAATATTTGTCACATAAGTTATTGCATCAGCGTCCAAACTGGTTTTGCCATTGTCCACTGTCACGTCCTTCCAAACTATTGTCAACACTGCTGCCAAATTGACCATTTTATGACAAAAAACTTTCATCAATCTTCTGTTTTATAGTTGTAAATGCCTTTCCATTTTTATGAGAATAAAATAAAAATTCTTTAACATGTTAGACTTCATTACAACTCTATATAAAGATTAACTTTCTTTATATAGTTTCTAAATGTATTTAATCCAGTTATTCATACATTTTCTAGCCCAAATTCCTTGCCAAAGAGCCTTCTCTCTGACTTTTTTCTTTACACTTGACATAGATTATGGATTATTCTTTTCTTAATTGAGGCACGTTTCTTTTTTCTTTTCAGCTGCCAGTGAGAACATTGCCCTGTAAAATGATCTACGTGAGAATGTCTGTCTCCTATCTCCTAGACTTCATTACAACTCTATATAAAAATTAACTTTCTTAATTTTAAGATTTTACACCCAAATATAACAATCATCCATTCCTAAAAGATAAAGGAACAAACAAAAACTACATCAGGCTCTCACTTCACCATAACTTCATAGAAACTTCTTTCTTGATAGCCCCAAATGAAATGTTGCACTCAAACTTATCCATTCTCTTAACTACTCCCTATTTATTTCTTAGCAAAAGTGAAAAGGATTTATTCATTTGATATCTCAATCATATTTTTAGTGACATAACATTATTTTCCTGTGATGCCCATGTAATCGTGACAATATGATAGGAAAGGTCTCTGATTATCAGCAACCAGATAGGAGTATTGGGTCGTTCTTGACCGTGGAAGTATAAATAAGCAGATATTTTGTTGAATAAGAAAAGTTTTTCTAGGCCCTATGATCTTCAGCCTGGTTTCTTAACTCCCCACCCTGAAGGCTCTAGAAGCTTTAGACATAAGCACAGAAACAGATAATTAAATAAATAAAAATTAGTAAAGAAGAAATATAAAAATATAATCAACCATGGGAAAAGCATTTATTGCATGTATCTCCAACATACAAAATAGACCTCAGATCTATCTTTTGCTCCAGTTGTGCTCTGAAATATAAGGTAAAATGTGCCCTGGGCTGCATCTTTACAGGGGCTCAGATATTAAAAACGTAAAAACACAAACATGAGCACACACGTGCCCCTGGTTGCCACCATTGACACTTGGGATATGGCACTCAGCATTAGAACAAGGTGACCTCCTAATTCCATTAAATATTACCCTCATGAACAACTCTAGTCAGGTGACAGATAAACGCTTCTGTATGTGGCCCACACTGTTTTCTGTGTATAAAGGGCGACTAAACATGCTGAAGTGTTGTGGGTCGTGCAGGACGTTGATACGGCTCTCAGTGGGCAATACAGAGTTATGAGTTTGACATCTTTAGTTAAAAGACAAAATAAGAAATTTGGTTATAATAACATAATGGGCAATTTTGCTGAAATAAGAGAAATTACATTTTTTTCAATGAATTTGTAGTTATAAAATTTCCTTGACAACAGGACTCCCAGCCGTGTGCAGTAATAGTTAAGGCATCTACTAGTTTCCTACTTTTAGTTATATGAATCTGTGCCTGTGCACACAGCCCTTTGATTTTATCCCTATGAAGGTGTACTTGACAACACAGAAGGACAGAATCCATTTAATTTACCAGCTTGATAGCGTGACTTACTTTTACATATTAGAAATATGGTATTTGGACCTTTGATGTCTTTTGGGCCAGGCCAGTGACATAGGCTCAAGCCTCCGTAGGGCCTATTTCTCTCTCTGAGTTATGAAAATGGCTTCCTCATTGCCCTTCCCACTTTCATTGTCACCTGTGATGATGGATTTTAGGTTATCAACTTAACTCTGTTAAAGGAAGCCCAGAGAGTTGATAAAGCATTATTCCTGGGCCTGCCTATGGGGATGTTTCGGGAAGAGATGAACAACTGAAACAGTGGGCCGACTAGAGAATGTCCACCCTTCCCAACATGGCAGCCATCATTGGAACCATTGAGCTCCCAGCTCAACAAGAAGAATCGGGACAGTGTACATACACTTCATCCTTATCCATACCTTTTTTTTTTTTTTGGTACAAAGGCAGAGAAAGGGCAAGTTCTCTCTCTCCCTCTTCTGAAGCAGGACATTCAACTTCTCCTGCCCTCATTCAGGCCTTAGATGTCCAGGTGGTCAGGCCTGTAAGCTCAGTGGAACGTATCATGGTGGCTACTCTGGTCTGAGGCTTTGGACTCAGACTTAAATCACACTACTGGCTTCCCGGGTTCTTCAATTTACTGACAGTATATTATTGTGGGACTTCTTGGCCTGCAAAATGTGGGCGAAAATTACCATAATAAATCTCTTTTCTATCTGTTTACATCTAACCCATTTTGTTTCTCTGGAGAAACCTAATACACTATCTTACTTTCAATTTCTTGTTCATACAGCAGTCAGGGTAATCTTTTGAAGATGAAAATCTTACCGTAGTATTTTCCAGCCTGAAATCTTTCTTTTCTTTCTTTCTTTCTTTCTTTCTTTTTTTTTTTTTTTGTTTGAGACAAAGGCTCAAGCTGTCACCCTGAGTAGAGTGCCGTAGTGTCTTAGCTCACAGCAACTCCAACTCTTAGGCTGAAGCGATCCTCTTGCCTCAGTTTCTCTATTTTTAGTAGAGATGGGGGTCTTGCTTTTGCTCAGGCTGCTCTTGAACTCATGAGCTCAAGCTATCAATCTACCTCAGCCTCCCAGCCTGCAAGGATTACAGGTGTGAGCCACTGCACCCAGCCCTGAAATCTTCCAACAGTCACTGCATTCAGAAAAAAAAAAAAAAAAAAGGTATGGATAAGAATGAAGTGTATGCACACTGTCCATATTCTTAGTATTTGACCCAAACAGTTATTCTTGCAGCTGCCAAGTTGTTGGCGACTAACAGCTCATATCTGAATGGCTCAGCTTAAAGAATCATCTTGATCAAGACAACGTCTTTGAAACCAGTGACTATTCAGTCTGGGGCTGTGAAAAGTCTTTGATCCCCTCTCACCTCAATTTAGGACACTTGGGAGGGGATTTCCTGACTCCAGAACTTCCCAGGGAAGTAGACGGATCCTCTCTTGGAACTGTAGGCCGGGGCGACAGCTCTGTGTGTTCAGCTGGGCTTTGCTTGCTCTCCTGCAGCTGCCAGTGAGAGTATTGCCCTGTAAAATGATCTACGTGAGAATGTCTGTCTTCTATCTGTGTCCCCAGGAACCGGACAAGGACAGCAGATCTCTGAGCTCACTGCCTCCTCCTCCAACTTGATCTCAGGCCCCTTGACCCCCCACCACAGAACCAGCTGCATCAGTCTTCTGATAATGAGACACATAATCTTTGGGAACTTGCCAACTGACTTTTTTCTTTTTTCTCTTTCAAAACAATCTTTCCCTTTTCTTCAGATGTATGAACTCTCAACTTTCAGGACTCACTTTGTGTTTTTTGATAGTCTTACGTGGGTTCATCGCCCCAGGACACAGAGTTCATATCCTTCCTGTTTATATGATATCTCTAAATTCTGTTTTTTTTTTTAATTTCTGTTTTATTCTCTGTTTTTTTTTAAATTTTTCCTGTATATATGTAGTAAATGAATTAAAACTACAGCTATTAAATATGCTTTTCATCAAATGTATCATATACAATACAACAGAGATAATTTTATTAGTGAAAAAGAGAGTTAAAACTCTTAAAATCAACCTGATTGATATAACACTCATGATATTTTCTCATTTATTATGTGAAAACATTTTTGATCCGTATTTAGATGTTTTCTCCTGTACTCCATGACTGAATTATTGTACACAGCTATGACTCAATAAAAAATAATAAAAATAAAAAAAAAATAAAAACTCTTAAAATGATCTTAGCGCTCTGGGAGGTAAGGTGGGTAGATCACCTGAGCTCAAGAGTTCCAGACGAGCCTGAGCAAAGCGTGACCACTGTCTCCATTACAAATAGAAAAAGCATCTGGAGGGCACCAGGAGTCCCAGCTACTCGGGAGGCAGAGGCAAGAGGGTCATTGGATTCCTGGAATTTTAGGATGCTGTGAGCTATGACACCACAGCACTCTACCCAGAGTGACAGAGTCAGAATCTGTCTCAACAAAACAAAACAGAACAAACGAAGAAAAAAATAAAAACTGCTTAAAATATTATTCAGTAGGGAAGACATGTAATGAATTGTAAATGAATTCCAATAAATTGAAAATGTATTCAAAACCTACTTTAACAAATAAAACTATAAAATAATGAAAGATCATGAAAATCACACGTTTTCATTTACTAATCAAAATAATATATTAAATATGATTATATAATACAAGAAGTGTAATAACTTTGCTACATAATCAGTAAATTCCTTCCAGATACCCTTCCCTTATCTATCTCTAACACAGTACCATTACTAACAAAATTATTTCCATGAATGATGTATTTTCAATAGATTCACATTTCTCCGTATAATTACCTGAAATATACTCAAATTTGAATTTAATGTTTACTAAATTTGACAATGTAAGCATTATTCATACCATTTTTCTGTGATATTAATATTTTTAATTGATAAATACTCTTTAAAAATGCTGAAGAGTTCAGTAAGGTCCACGTATATTCCACGTAATTCAAGATACATTTATTTCTAATATTTTAATATTTAAATGTGTGCATATTTTCTTTCCTTCCTTTTTTTGTAGAGACAGAGTCTCATTTTATCACTCTATCACTTTGGAGTGCTGTGACGTCACAGCTCACAGCAACCTCCAACTCCTGGGCTTCGGTGATTCTCCTGCCTCAGCCTCCCCCGTAGCTGGGTCTACAGGCATCCTCCACAAAGCCCGGCTATTATTTTGTTGCACTTTGGCCAGGGCCGGGTTTGAATTCACCACCCTCAGTATATGGGGCTGGCACCTACGCACTGAGCCACAGGTGCTGCCGGAAATGTATGCATATTTTCATATAATTATTTATTTTTATTGACACTCAATTTTGGCCTCCATTCAAAGCACCTTTCTTCTGTAATTCTTTTTATAAGACAAATCTCATAAATCTATTTTGCCTGCAATTGTTTTGTTCAATTTGGATGCAGCAAATAATAGACCTCTTCAATTTCATTCAATTCCACCACAGAATATAAATGTATCCATTTAGAAATATGAACTCCATCAATGTATTTTTATGAAAAGAATGTCTGCCTATTCCTAAATATGTTTGTCAATAATTGCATTTCACTGAAAGCTCAGAAGCAGAATTGTCCTTGAGCTATATTTGCTGAAAACTGTGGTTAAATATTTTGAAATATTTTTGAACAAAATATAACCAGTATTCAGAGAGTTCATTTACAAAAATTCAATGCCGCTGTCGCTCTCTTACACTGATTTATTAAAGCAGTTCTTCAAAAGCTCATGCATCTCCACCCACTATCCAATGGGTGAACAGCAGCAAAGCCATTTTCTTTTTTCTTTTTTCTTTCTCCCATTCAACATCTATGTTCTGAAGACCACAGAGATTATTAAAGCCTGGGACGCTAAGTCTTATCTACACATGAACATTGAGAATTATGTATCTTTTTTTTAATTTTTATTAAATCAAAATTGTGTACATTGGTGCAATCATGGGGCACAATGTGCTGACTTTATATACAATCTGAAATATTTTCATTAAACTATTTAACATAGCCTTCATGGCCTTTTAATCACTATATGAAGACATTTATATTCTACATTTAGTAATTT
>CAUYRH010170093.1:0-14020 GCA_963574655.1 Perodicticus potto | reverse complement strand
ATAAATGTCTTCATATAGTGATTAAAAGGCCATGAAGGCTACGTTAAATAGTTCAATGAAAATATTTCAGATTGTATATGAAGTCAGCACATTGTGCCCCATGATTGCACCAATGTACACAATTATGATTTAATAAAAATTTTAAAAAAGAAAAAAAAGAGGAGATACTATTAGAATGCAAGATGCTTAAGAGACCTAAAAATCAAATGCAATGCCATATCTTGTTTGGATCCTTATTCAATCCATCCACAAAAAGTCATTTTGAAGACAATTAGGAAAATTTCAATATAAATTGAATATTAAATGAAATTAGAGAATTTTGTTAATTCTGAAGGTGTTATAGTAGTGGTGACATCACAAAAAATAAATGCCTTTATTCATTTGAGGTGCAGACTCATGTATTAGTGGGTGAAATAACATAATAGTTAGGATTTGTTTTAATATACTCCTAAAAAACAAAAGAATATATGTTAGATTTTCAGAGTTGCTAATATTCGTTTTTATCACCACCAAAATATAATGAAATTTCTATGTGCCTTATTTTCAACTTTCCAGAGAGACTACAATATCTTATTGTTGACATTGGCCATTGTTCCTGATTTCTCAGATACCGGTAGTTATGAAATTTCCAGTGTCTGCAACACAGCATTTGTCTATTGGGAAGAAACAAAAGTGAAAGAGACTATTACCTACCCTACAAGAGTTTATGATTTTTCAATGGTGCTATAACACATAATATGAACACTTTTAGAGACGCATGCACCAATATATTTTCACAGAATTTATCCATGTCCAGGAATACTGTAGAATTATTTTCCCCTTTGGGGAAGATCATTACTTGAATAAAGGCATTACTTGCACCTGTCTCAAGATTATTGTTAAAAACAATAGCAGTAGATGTGGACTTATAAATGTCAACCTATAAAGGACCTTGGAAAGGAGAAGACAGCAGGGCTCAATTTGCTACTTAAAGTACAAACCACTGTAAAAAAAAAACCACACTAAGGAGGTGAGCAGTGGATATTTATGATGCCATCTCTAAGACATGTGGAGTGCAGCTAGAAGCGGCTATTACAAAGGACAGAACAACTCTTCATAAGTGGCTTCTGGCCCTGTTCTCAGTGGACCCCAGTTAGATCTGCCCACGTAGGATATATAGAATGTCCTTGGGCTGAAGCAAAGCAGTGGAAAATAACAGCATCTCCCAACAGTACACTCCAGAGGAGCTCAGATGCTTGTTAGGTGTCTTTACTGTCTAAGTTAAAGAGTACCGTTTCCACTGATGTTCAGGTTATACTGTAATGTATTTAAACATCTCTTCACTCAAAATATTTATGATGTGTGCAGTCTCTGAGCAAAGCAGAGAAACTGTGCTATCAAGGAACTTCCAGCCAGGTGAAGGAGGCAGACTTTCACAAATAATTGAATGATGAGCACAGCATCACAAACTATGATAAGGAAAGAAACCAGTTTCTTTATGACTCTATACCAGTAGAATCCTTTTCTAATCTGGGAGGTTCAGGAAAGGCTTTCCTAGAGAATGCTACTTACCTGAGGCTTGAGGAAAGAAAAGATGTGTTGTGGGCAAAGTCAGCAGAGCAAACACTTCCGAGACAGAGGGGATTGTGGGAAGAAAGGTGCACCTTCAGGAGGCCAGAGGGAGAAAGTGCAAATCAGCAAGAGGAGAACAATGCCAGATGATGCTTGAGGACAAGGCAGGACTAATCTTAAAGAACTCTGAAGCTACATTAAGGAGTTTGGATTTTATTTTAAGAGTAATTGGCAGCCATTAAAAGATATTATACAGAAGAGTAATATGGTCATATTTATATTTTTAAAAGATCGTTCTAGTTTCAGTATGGAGAATGGATTGTAGAAGGCTGATAGAAAGATTGCAAAGAGGTTTTGCAAATATCCAAGAAAGAGATGATAGTAAATGAAACAAAGTTGGTAACGTGGTTCTGGATGAAGAGTGTCAGGCCACCTGTCACTGTCACCCAACAAGCAGAGATAGGAATAGGTCCACTAAACTTTGTCAGAAGGCCGGAAATTCTGGAGAATAGTGAGAGTAGCCTCTCCAAAACTATTCTGTTCTTCCATGTCCAATACCACAGTTTTTTTTTGTTTTTTTTTGTGTTGTTTTGTTTTGTTTTTATAGAGACAGAGTCTCACTTTATCACCCTCAGTAGAGTGGCGTGGCATCACACAGCTCACAGCAACCTCCAACTCCTGGGCTTAGGCGATTCTCTTGCCTCAGCCTCCGGAGCAGCTGGGACTACAGGTGCCCACCACAACGCCCAGCTATTTTTCTGTTTTTGCAGTTCGGTCAAGGCCGGATTTGAACCCACCACCTTCGGAATAAGGGGCCGGCGCCCTACTTGATGAGCCACAGGTGCCACGCCCAATACCACAGCTTTATACGTGAAAGTTCAAAGCAAAAACCATGTTCACCCTTACCTTAAACAACAATAATCATAATCAGCATAACCTGTGACACATAATAAACTAATCAGCATAATCCATGACCCAAAACAGCATTTCTAATTCAAAAGTTAATCTCCTATATCAATAGCTCTAAACTACTCAAAATAGGCACTTTTAGATTATAGCTGAATTTACAAAGTAACAAGAATGGGAGACATCAAGTGAAAGTCACATAGGCCCTAAACTAGCCAGAAAGCTGAGTCATCTCAGCCCTAACCAGACAAACTCAATCTTACTCTCACTACATGTGCTCTCACATGGAGACTAACAGCAGATTGAAGAGATATGTTAAGAAGGTGAAACTGTTAAGCGTGGTAAGAGTTTAGATAAGGGGACGTGGAAGGAGGGAAGTGAGGTAAAGCAGAGGGAGTCACCACGGAAAATCCTTGGTTTCTTGTTTGTGTACAGTCATGCCTCATCTAACAGTGGGGTTATGTTTTGAGAAATACTTGCTTTCCTTGTTGTGCAAACATCCTAGAGTGTCCTCACCTGAATCTAGCTGGTACAGCCCACTACACACTAAGCTATATGATACTGAGTCTTGCTCCTAGATACGAACCCATCCAGCATGTTACTGTACTGAATATTGTAGGTAACCATAACACAATAATAAGTATTTGTGCATGTAAACATAAAGATAGAAAGGGTACATTAAAAGACCATATTATAATCTCATGGGACCACCGTTAGACATGGAGTCCCTCATTGACCAAACATTGCTATGCAGAGCATGATTGTAATAGAAAGAGCTTGAGGACCACATCATACAGATGGGAAACAGTGGAGAAAACTAGATTGGAAGGAAATGTTGGGTCTGGGATATGTTGGATTTAGGACATCTTATTGGATATGTCAGATGGGCAAATGAATGCAAAAATATGTAGCACAAAGAAAGGTCTAGAAACGTGGGAGTCTTTAACCAGATGGTAAATGAGGCCAGAGACATAAAGGAGATTTCCTAAAGGAAGAAAGTAGAGAGCAGGGTCTCAAGCTGAATCAAGCCAGCAGGGATGGTTGATTTTTTGTTGTTGTTGTTTGTTTGTTTTATTACCAGACAAATGTTTTAAATTTTTCTGAATTTATGAATATTTGGGTATGGCATGCATTTTCCAGTTTAACAATTTTTCATCTCTTCTGCCAGGCCACTTAACACATTTGTATTACCTGCTGGCTTTGAAGACATTTGAGTTTTCACAATATGGTTTGAAAGCAAAGAGGATGTAAGATAGTCTTAAGCAATTTCATTACATATTGTACATTTGGATAGCAACAGATGAAGCCTGCAGAGCAGATTATGAAAATAGCTGAAGTGATAAGGGTTAGCAAGAATATCTTTTAAAAATGTACTATATCTTCAATGGAAAAATTTATAAAATTATATTATGAAAATGATATTTGCTTAAGGATTTATCTCATAGTATCTGAACCATGATCATTTGTGTACTATACAATATTAGCTTTTAATTTTATAATTTTTCTGATGCATAAAGGATATAAAGTCTATAGTTTAACGTAGAAATAGATACTTAAATTATATACAAAATTTATTTAAATTTAAACTACATCTTACTGTCATTTTTTAAAATTAGAATGGTCCAATATTTGCATATGACACAAATTGTTTCATTAGGCTATCATCTGTAATTCTTCATTTCTATAATGTCTAATTTGAAAAACAGGAATTCATTATATAATTTCAAACATTACCATCTATGAAAAGAGAATAAAGAATGAAAAATATTAAGAATGTTTATGAGAGCAATCGACTGAAAAAAGTTATTTTGCTTTAATTGCAAAAAGAGATATTAGGATAACAAAACCATCATCATTCATTTGCAAACTTTATAATAAAAATTTATAGTGGCATTTTTCCTTTCACAACAAATGTCTTTTCCCTAGCTTTAGGACATGCATTGTGCTATATAATGTATCAAATTAATGAATATTGAAATAAGTTATATGCTAATAATAATCTTATATTCTTCTGTATTTGTCATCTTTTCCCTTTTTAATACTGTGATTGATTGAATTATGAATATAAAAAGAAAATTAAATCTGTTCTTAAAAATAATCATTCAGATGCAATATAATATAGCAATTAAAAATATGAACTCTGGGTCCAGACAGCCTGGGTCTAGATGTTCAACTCTGTCACTTTGCACCCATATGACCCAATATTTGATGCCTTGATCTCCTCATATATAAAATAAGATAATAAGGATAATTACCTCACAGGGTTGTCATAAGAAAAAAACTAATCATTGTAAGTTGTCAAAATAATGCCTAGCACATAATAAACAATCAGTGCTTTTAACAAATAATTTATTATTATTTAAAATTAACACTTCTGCTTCACAGGAATAAAATTTTAATCAAGATGATACTAAATCATATTTGGAGGAACAATATAAGCCTCTTTCCATTCCACTCATTCAAGCTATAGGAACATATTATGAAATGAATTATTTTTTTAAAGGCACCATAGAGTTGAATCTTTTTTGTTCCATTTATTTGGTCACATATCATTGTGTATTTACTATGTACTAGGTAATATATTAGGCCTGCTTGTACGGATTAATCACAACCTACTTGCTGTAAGAAAGTTTATATTATAATGGGAAGACAGACATTATATTAAACAAATTCTCTCTCTCTCTCTTTCTCATACACACACAAATTTCATGCTATAAAAAGTGACATAAAAAGAAAGCAAAGAGAACATGTGAGTATAATATGGGGCCCTGATTTAAGTTAGGGATTAATGTAAAGCATATCACATTAACTCTCCACCAGAACACGAAAGAAGACGGTGCAGGTACTGTGATACGAGTGGGCCACACAGGCTGTACCTGCGTATAGCATCTCAGGATTCTGGTTGGCTAAAAGCCTTTTCTCAAACATTGGTTCGACAGTACTCGGTCCATAATGTAAGAAACTGGTTTAAACTCCAGATGCATTTCTTTCAAACAACCCTTGGAAAAATTCAGAAGAAAAACGCTGAGTTAAAACAGAAAGTGCACAACAGAATCCCACTTAAATAGCTTCTGCCACTATCCGCTTTCTCATTGGTGTTAGCACCAATGACACATCTGAGTCAAGTTACCAGGGTTTATTTCCTTTTCACTTGATAATATTACAAAACTTGTATTTTGCAAGCTTGTTCTTAGAATATATAGCAGCTAGCTCACATTATTCCCTGGATCCCTGTTTATGCCAAACACAGGAAGAAAAAGAGGCTGAGGGCATCCTTCATCCCCAGGGCTCACATCCATACAACCACCCCAACTTGGGAAACTTGAGGAGACTCAAAACTCCCTGGGGAATATGTAGTCTATCTTATGTAGAGCCCATCATATCCTCAACATCTTTGGATGGTCCCTTTACCTGCATGGCATAGCTGGAGCCTGGCTTTACTCTGAGGACATTGCTTCACCTCTCAAGTGAAGCTCCTTTTTCACACACTCCTCAATACTAGAAAAGGGTGGGTGATTGTCCTCCTGACTCCTCACAGTCATTTCCTGTCATTGTCATTTCACTTTCTCCTCCTTGAAACTCACATTTCTATGTTTATATCTTTAAACTCTATCATTAGGACAACGTGTCTTCATTCTGTGGCAAGCTCCTTCTCAATCACCTTCATGCCTTCTAGGAATACTATCATTTTTCTTGACAATTTAAAAATTCTTCCAATGGTCCATTGATTGGCCTGATCTCCCTCCATGGTCGTTATATCCAATTTCATACACATGATCATGGTCTCTGGACTTCGTTATTATCCATAAATATAACCATTCTAAATCCGAGGTTCTGGTATACTACTCACTGACCACTGTTTGTTTTTCAAGTTCATACTTTTTAACACCCACAATTCAACAATTACTCAACCATAATTTTTCCACTTTCTAGAAAACAATTTCATACCATTGTTTATTTCAAGTGCCAACACCTCCTTCCCATCTTACTCATTCTCAGTGATGCCTTTGATTCCAATTTTACTACAGAAAAACAAAACAGAAGCAGTTAAAAGACAACCCACACCTGCTCTTCAACCTGGTTCTGTGTTTTGAACCCTGACCATCCTCCTGACATTAAGGTGAAATGTCAGTGCCA
This sequence comes from Perodicticus potto, assembly GCA_963574655.1. Taxonomy (NCBI): domain Eukaryota; kingdom Metazoa; phylum Chordata; class Mammalia; order Primates; family Lorisidae; genus Perodicticus; species Perodicticus potto. The sequence goes on along the minus strand of CAUYRH010170093.1, from coordinate 7,426 downwards.
CTCTCCATGTCCACATTATTATCCCTGGGCATTGAACCCAATCTCTTTCGCCCTGCTCCGTCACTCACATAATTGTCTTCTCTTCCTTCTGGTGGGTCATTTGCTCCTCTCTGCTGGATCATTCTCATCGACATATTTTTAAACTCACTTTGCCTTTAATTGTTGCCCTATTTCTCATCTACCTTTTGTTTCAAATCTCCTCAGAAGAGTTGTCGTATTCACTGTCTCGAAGCCTTCTTGCTTGAATCCATTTAAACAGGTATTTGCTCACCACTCCACTGAAATTTCCCTTTTCAGTGTTCACAGAAAACCTTCATATCATTAAATCTAGTGGTCAAATTTTGATTGTCATCTCACTTGACATAACAGAAACGTTAAACGAAGTGTCCTTCTCAAAGCACCTTTTTTGTTCAACCCCCCAGGATAGACAAATTTCTTGGAATTTTTTTTATCATATCAGGCTCTCCTTTTGAGGTTCCACAGCTGAGTCACCCTACCTACACAAAATTACACGGCTTGGTTCACATTTTTCTTGCCTGACTACACTCACTAATGATTCATTCACTTCATGCCTTCAATTGTCATCTGTATGTTAATCACTCTAATACTTACATCTGTGGCCTAGAGGTATACCCTGACCTACAGACTTGTATGTTCAACTGCTTAGTCAACATCTATTGTCGGATGTAGAATAGATATTACAAACTTTATATATTCCAAGACAAATTCCTAATAAACTCCTCACACGCTTCCTTATCTCAATAATGGCAAAATCAATATTTTGCTCAACACCTCCCCCCCGTATTTAAAGTTAGAATTGATTGCACTCTTTTTCACACAATCTAATATTCATCAGAGAATATTGTCACTTCAAGCTTTAAAATGCAGTCATAATTTTAGTCCTTCTTACCACCACCATTGCTCTACTCTGGTTCAAGCCCTGATCTCCTCTCATCTGTATTAAGGTAATTCTCTAATTACATCCCTCGTTCTTCTGTTGTCTTCCTTAATTTTGTCCTTGTCTTTCTACAGTTAGTTCACAGCACCGCAGCCAGTATGATTATCTTATGATATCAGTCCTATCATGTCACTCCTTAGCCGCAACTGCCCTGTTGGTTCCTGTGGAAGACATGGGGACACATCATGCAGATCCCCTTTCAAGGGAGAACTTGCTACCCACATGTTGGGAGTATGGTCAGCAGGCAGCCTCCCACTGTCACTCCCCCAGGATATTCCTCAGAGGCAAGAGTCACCTTGCCTGAGGTGATAACCTGTATCCAAGGACTAAGCAAGGCAGACATACAAAGACCTAGTCATTTTGGCCCAAAGTGGGATAATTCTGAGGGGAAATATTTGCCCCAGAGACTTCTGCACTATGCTGGTCAATGTTTTTGTCACGTGTGCATCACAATTAAACTAAAATGGTAGCATTCCCCCCAATAGCCCTTTCTAGATCCCTCTCAACTTCACTTTTCTCCATATTACCACTTTCAGACATAGCTTATCACCTACAGATTTAATTTTATTACCCTCTCTCTAAAATATGTAACCCCTGAAGCAGAAATTTTTTGGTTCATTGCTGTATCCCCAATGTGTAGAAAATTGCCAATACTTTGTAGTCATTCAACAAATATTTGTTACATGAATTGAAAAATTAGATAATTTTATTATTTATCTAATAATCATTATAATAGTCAAAAAATGTTAAATGTTGCTGAAGATAAAGAATTATATAAATTGTGTAAAACTGAGCATTGCCAAACAAACATGTATTTGAGGGCAGGGTTTGTCTTCATGTCTACTACAGGAACCAGCTTAGCATTTGGAGCTAAGGAATGACATGACACAATTAATATCACAAGATTGATTACGACAATCATGTTGGCTGCTCTGTTGAGATAAGGATTTGAGTCTGGGTGTAGGTAAGGTCACTTAGGTCCATTACACTTAGCAGGCACTCAGTAAGTCCTATTGTTGGTGATGGCAATAGTGATAGATAGTTACACCCACAAAATGCTTCAAAGGCCAGATGGTCCATGTAACAGCTAACTCAAAATTTAAGTGATTAATCAGTTACCAAGATTGTTTTTATACATTGTCAACTTGCAAATATATATGGAAATCACCCCAAATAGACTAAGAAATCACTTTGATTTTAGCGAGCCAGTTTCTTGTGGAGTCAGGGTCTTCAAGGGTATTCTAGAAAACAGAGAGCAGAAAACCAATAACCCTTAGCCCTTTCAGTCAGGTTCTTTCTCTTTGTCACAAGATTAGATGCCCATGTTGCACCTAACCCATGAAGTCTCTTAGAGATTGCTATGGCCTCTTAGAGGCTTTTTTTCATTGTATTTTTGTTTTTTGTTTTTGTCTTAGAGGCATTTTTTAAATCAGAAGACGACCAAGCTAAGCTCTAAAGGTCTTTACAAAACCATAGGAGAGGAAAAGAAGGACATAAAGAAGACAGAAAGAAAGGTCTGATGAGATATAGCCAGATATTTTAATTTTTCTTATTTTTAAAGTGGTCATCAGCAAAGTCCCATTAAGAGCAGATATCTATTGCACTAAGTGGAGCCTTGCTGTGTAACTAACAACCCAAGAATGTAGTGATCTGAAATAATCATTTATTGATTGGGATTCCATGGAGAGACAATTTGTCTTAGCCTCTATATGGAAAGATGGTCTCTACTGAGCCTATCCTTGTATTTGGCCTTTAGCAAGACACAGTGAGAGCTGGGGAAGCCAGATGTTCTCCCCATAGTCACTCTTTTCATGTTTGGTCACATAGCAGGATGTGGGTGAACATTAGAGAAGTTAGGGTTATAGGAATAGAGTTAGATTGATATAAAAATGAAATGATTGTACAAAAAGTTTTGTAATCAGGATCAGGTATTCAGGATAATGGGTAATGACAGGAGCCTGCACAAAGAACATACTATACCGGGGGTTTCACAAGACAGCTTGGCACCAACTTCAAAGGACTTCAGGGAAAAGACTTGCAAAGGCCTGGCTGAAGTCAGCAAGAGCTTCAGGAAAAAGGTCTATAAAGGCCTGGCTAAAGCCAGAAAGGACCCCAGGAAAAAGGTCTGTAAGGGCCTGGCTGGGGCCTGAAAGGGCTTGAGAAGCCATTTTAAGATTAACAAGGATAGCACGTTCACCTGACTCATTGAGCAAGTTTTTGTGGGTGTGAGATAAGAAGATTCAGCTTTTTCCTCCCCAGCTCTTGAGATGAGGAAGGAATCAACTAATCTGCCCCACAGGAACACAGAGGATTAACTGGGTGGCATCTAGCTTCAAAATCCATATTCCCTTTTTCCTTTGTTTTCTAGAATCCTGTTAGTGATTGATAAATCTGTTTAAAGAAGTAAAATAATGAAAATAGTTAAAGGATAATTGGGTGGGTAATGGAGAATTAGCTCATGAGAAACCGTAAGGATGACATATATTGTTGTTGTTGCAAGCACCAATTTCCTTATCAAGAAAAGTAATAAAAACTGAGTGCATCCAGAGTTTGGGCTATCACTATCTCTTGCATAAAGGGTGTCAGCCCCAGGCCCATTCTATAAATTCTATTTTATTTTCAATGTCTTTATTTTCCTCATTCCCTAGTCACCAATGAGCTTAGTGGACACTCACAGGTTGTGTGGGGGCTGGCTCCCTACAGAAGTAGCTTTCTAAGAAAGTAAGAGTGTAAGCCACAATTTCTCTTCTAGCTCACACATAACATCTACCACATTCTATTGGTCAAAGCAATATGATGAGATTATCCCAGTTTCAATAAGTGGGGAAATAGACTTCACCTCTCAAGGTGAGATGTCACAAAGAATTTGTTTCTATTTTCAGTCCGACATTGACCTATATAATGAAACTTGACCCTTTTAAAACAGTTAAATAATATGGGAATTGTACAGTTCTCAAGTATTTTCCTTAAAGATTTCTGGCTGCTGAAAACATCTGGTACTTAATGTACTTTTATTTTTGCATTTTTATTGATATGATATGTATAACATAAGGTTCACCATTTTACAGTGTACATTCAGTGGTTTTTAGTATATCCACAAGGTTGTACAACCATCACCACTATCTAACTCCAGGACATTATCATTCTAGAAAGAAATGCCCAGTAGTCACTCCACATTCTCCCCTTCTCCCAGCCGCTGGTAATCACTAAAGTGTTTTCTGTCTTTCTGGTTTTGCCTTTTCTAGACATTTAGTTTAAGTTAAACTATACAATATGTGGTGACCTTTTATGTCTGGATTCTTTTACTTAGAACAGTATTTTCAAGGGTCATCCATATGGTAGCATGTATTAGTATTTTATCCCTTTTATGGTTAAGCAATACTCCACTTTATGAATATACTACATTTTCAGTCTATTCATCAATCAACAGACACTTTCTTTTGGTTATGAATAATTCTGTTATGAGCACTTCTGTACAATCTTTATATGAATATATGTTTTTAATTTTCATGGGTATACACCTGGAGGGATTGTTGGATCTTTATGTACTTAATGTTCTGTCCAGAATTTCTAATTATTTGATGTTTGACTGAGTCATATCAATGTGTCTTATTCATTCACATAGAGAATGGGAATAAGTTAATTTTTGCATGTTTCTCAGAGGACAGGCAAGATGGAAAGTATTGGTGGTCCTTATCCCCAAAATTTCAAATTTATCACTGTGGCCTATGTTGATTACATTAGAACAATTCTCCAGATCCTGGAGTCAGAAAACAGTCACCCCTGTTCAGATGACTCAACCCCACACACACACATCCCACTACTCACATAAGTATATTTTACAATAAACAGATATTTCCCTTATTGTCTTTTTTCATTATTAGTACACTTCATCAGTTGAGGTTATTCACATCCCCTGTGGTTTGGAGGCATGCTTTTTGCTTAATATTGGCCTATGGGGCGAAGTCTTACCATTTCTCTTAGCATGTCAAATCAAGGTGTATTATGTAAAACTGATAGGACACAGACGGCTGGCACCACCTGCAAGCTTCTTAGAAGTGTGGGATGTGAGGCCTCATCCCAGATCTACTGAATAACAACATACATTTTAACAAAATCTGCATGCACTTCACTGTGCATGCAAATCCATGAAGATTTGAAGGTGGAGGGGCAATCCCATATACTAATCTTAACTTGACAAGCTTCTGCAGAACTTAAAGCTGGAGGCTTAGTCTTTTACTTAAAGTCTCCCTGTGATAATGCGAACATTAAATAATATTATTACTAACAATAAAAAAAATTATTGGACGTCAACTATGTTTCAGACTCTATGCCAAGTTCTTTTCAAGCATTATTTCATTACATTTTTTATGGGAATCCAGTATTTTTCCCCCATTTACAGATACCAAAGCTAAAGCTCAAAGAGTTCAAGGTGCTTGATGAAAGGCAAAAGTAAGCTCTCTCTAGAGTGAAAAACCAGGAGCCAAAGCCTGGTTTATCTAATTCTAGGGCTCAAGCTCCTCACCACTACCCTTCTTGCCTTGTAATTTCTGCAAATAGCATTCTCACAGTCTAATTGGGGTAGGGGGCCAGTGAAAAGATAAGATCTATTCTGTAAAAATGTTAAACTTCCTTAAGTAATCATATATGTTCTAACATACTCCCACGAACATCAGCTCCGTGATAATAGGAATTTTTGTCATTGTCACTGCTCTATCATCAGTATCTAGAGTAGCAGATAAGCCATAACTCAGTTTATTGAATGAACAAATTAACTTATATATCAAAACCCTGACTAGGGCTTATTAAAATGAGTGAAATTTCATCTTTCCTGATTTCTCTTCTGATTTCTGAGCCTTGGACTCCACCTGTAATACAATACTAAAGGCTGATTTGCTGTGGCACTGACGCATTTATCGTCAATGAAAACAGAAGTAACATGGTGTTATGCATCAGCAGTAACTCCTCAAAATGCCATCTTAACACAGAGTGTTTTGACATGGTACAACCTTGAAGGAGCTGTATGTGGGCCTAAAAATGTATCTTGTCAGTTGTTGTTTTATTAGAAAACATCAGTGTGGAAACATCAGTCTGGGTCTAGCATGTGGGTGCATTTTGCAAGAACTGAAAATGTGCACATGGTGTCAAAATATGCATTGAGAGAAGTTAAGATGCATTACCCAAGGGACTAATAGTGCAAGAAATTCTTGAAACTGAACACTCTACTTCATCCATCTTGTACATGATTATTTTACAGTGGGGCCACTTGTTATTCACCTTCATTCCATTAGGCAACCAAATTACATGCCAGGCTAGCTTTATAAATAGAACCCTGAGTAGGTGGACCATAGCTGAAGGCAAACAAGAGAATAAATTCATTTATATGAATATAATATCATCTTTTAGAGTAGAAATTGTCTTTTTCATTTTTATATACAAGAATTGTCAGAATCAGTCAGATAGAGTTAGGAAAGAGGGTAATTATTCAAAAGTACTTAGGAAAACACAAAAGACCTTGAATATTTCTTTACTATAATAAAAGGATATAAATCTGTATCAGACATGCTGAAAATTACATTGTGGTTATTGAGGCAATATACACACTGATTTATTGACAAGGCTATTCTGCATCTAATGCTAATACCAAACTTGATCTGCACACAAGTCTTATTGGCATTAATGTTTTATTGGCTGCAGATGGTGAGTCGCTAAGCAGATAATCAGGCCAAGGACAACTTCTAGTCTTGTTTGACACATGACATAAAAGCACACCTAGACACCTGGAAAGTCAAGGGGTTAGTGTTCTAACTCAGCCTTTCATAAGATCTTACAAACTTGCTTCCAGCACCTCCAAAGTAAGATAAGCCTATATTTCAGTAGGGAAACTCACCTACATGTTCAGCTACACAATTTTCAGGACCCAGTGCAAAAAAAAAAAAGAAAAAAAATATGTGAGATCTCTGTTTAAAAAGCCGGGGGTGGAAATGCCATTTAAGGCACTGAAATATGAAGTCGTTTCCTTTCTTTTGCAATGACTCTTCCAACTTGTCATAGCATTTTTATGTTTGCTATTTAATTTAATCTCATTCTAAGTAAAGAAGTGAGAAGAAATCTTAAATTATTATCATGATTTTACCATTCATCTTTACATGATGAAATGCCAGTTTAAAATGCAAATATTGGATTCTATTAGGAATCATTGAAGTTAAGATTATTTATTTTGTGGTTTACCCCCTGAGAGTACAAAGAGCTGGCCAGAAAATACAGACACAGCCAGACTCAGACTGGTTGGAAGGAGGAATGGTGTGTCTTTCAAAGTCAACTGGTGCTCACAGGCCAAGTGCAAATCCACTGGGCTCCTGGGGATGCCACCTAATCACGGGGCTCACGTGCTCTGGAGACCTCAGCTGGCTTCCACTTCTTTCCAGCCTCAGGATCAATGTCCCTAGCCCTAACCAGAGTGAAGAA
>CAUYRH010170092.1:0-11079 GCA_963574655.1 Perodicticus potto | reverse complement strand
GGGGGAGGATGGGTGGAGGGAGGGTGATTGGTGGGACATCTATTTATTAATAAAAATGTAAGTGAGTACATGCTATAAGCCATTTTGATGTATTTCAGAAACCACAATCCATGGCAAAGCGTCAGATCAATGCGTTTCCCCAGCATCTCTGTTCTCTCCACCAATCATACAACATGAATTCATCATACAGGCAAACTGAATGAGAGCTAACTGTTGTTGGAATTTCCTATGAAAATTTTTCTCTTTACATTTCATATGGTGCAAGGACATTAAATTTGACCGAAACATCCATTAATTTAGCCACATTTGTTTTACGTGGTTTTTTTTTTTCAAGTTTTACCTTCTTTTCCTAAGTCATGAAAGAAGATGAAATTCTCATGATGGAGAATTTGTTGAAATTCCTTAAACTATTATGGTTTTGTATATTCCTTTAATAATTTTGTTTCTGTTAGTGTAAATTAGCATCAAATATAAAATAAATAATTATTTTGTATCAAGTATATTATTTATGATAGGATAGTTAAAGTAGGATCCTCTCGCAATGAAAATTCATTTACATTATGTACAAGTATTTATTAATTCATTCAGTTTCATTCATTCCTTCATCTATCCATTCATTTCTTCATCTATCCATTCATTCATTTACATAATCAACTAACTAGTATTTATGAGCATCAACTATATATTTAATATTATCCTGAGCAATAGTCTCCTATTAGGAAGACAGGAGTGAACAAAAGAGTCAAAATCTTGATTTTCATGAAATATACAATGTAGTGATAAAGGAAAAAAACAAACCAGAGAATCATGAGGTAATACCTTTCATCAATATAAAGAAAGCAGGATAAGATCATGAAGCGACGCAACAGGGATGAGCCACTTCCTTTCATCAATATAAAGAAAGCAGGATAAGATCAGGGAGCCATGCAACAGGGATGAGCCACTTTTCACACGGAAACAAAAGAAGGCAATTCTGATAAGGTGACATTTGAAAAGAGACCTGAACGAAATGACAAAATAGGCTATAATGAAACTATGAGCTTTTTTTGTCCAATGCTGCTACTTGTCTTAACATATTTTCTTTATTATACCCAATAATGTAGCATGAATTGATTGGCTATTATGTGGTTCTCTAGGTTGAAAAATGAGATTGGGTGCTTACATGTATTTTACTTCCTTGATGCTTTAATATTTTCACAGTATTAGGTTTATACACATTAAAGATATAATAAGACAGTAAGAATGCCATTTTGTGTCATACTTAGAGAAGAAATTGTGTTGAATGAATGAATGGATGAATATGAATGAATGACTGGATCCCAGAGTTGGAAGGGTCTATCAGAGACTATCTGGGAAGCATACAAACTCTTCAGCAATGGTCTTTAAAAAAAAAAAGTCCAGGAACCACAAACTCATATCATAAAATAGGCCACCTAGTTTTTTAAAAGCTTCATTAACTGGGATGACATCCCTTATATTAAAACTGATACTTATTTCTTGACAAGTAGGGAGTATGTCTAGCCTTTGGACTTATACAAATATAACCACAGTGGCCTGGGCTAAGAAATGCTCCCTTTTAGGCCAATGAGATTCCTAAATGTGGTGTAACTTGCTAGCTATTGTCGTTGGTACTCCTGGACTCCCCACAAACAATATGAGCTATTTGAGAAGCAGGGAGTTCGTCAAGTTCGGCCACGGATCTCACTTGCCTCTGGTTCATATTCCATTACAATCCTCACTAAAATCCCAACTGCCCTCATTATGTGTCAAATGGCCTTTGAAGCTAATGACATCAGGGCTAAAATGTTGGTAGGGCAAACCCAGATCACGACAGTATACTTAAAAAGGACATTATTCACCTTGTATTTTCCTGCCCTCTTGATCCTAATCCTGAAAGGTCTAATGCCAACTTGCTCATTCATAAACATTATGTCTCTTTAATTTACCTGGAAACCACCAAGCAGATGCTTTGCAATGAGGAGCCTTGATTTTTTAAAGCAATGCAGTTATGCTTTATTTTTATCCCAGAGAAGTGAAAAGCTGATGTACATGGCAAAATTTATCTATAACACAAAGGCCATTACCCATAAAATATGAGTCAAATTTTCAAAAATGACATAAATGACATTTTAAAATTCAGTTCACAAATAAATCCCTTCCTGCTTAATGTATGATAATTTCATTGCACAATAACCATTTGGCACACCTGATGCTACTCTGTCTGTGGACCCTTACACAGTTTATTTAGTTCTGCTCCCTTTTTTTTGTTGTGGGATCTCTGGAAAGATTGTGAGTTCCCACTCCCTGGAGGCATTTTTCAATCCTTGGTGAAATCATAGAGAAAAAGCACGAGATCAGATGGAAGATTCAACTCAATGACATTAAATATCACTCACTGCCCTACGTTGATTACACATTCTGATGCCAATATGTTCTAATATCTTCTAGGAGTGAGAAAGTAGGCTTTAGGTAACTTGTGACAACTCTTTGCTCTCTGAGACCTCTTTATATTTGAAAACTCTTTTGCTTTTTTCCCTATATATGTTTCATCAAGTTGAAACTGACAGTCTGTGTGACTGGAGCCAGATCTTACCTGCTGGTAAAGAAACTGAAGGGTTCTTAGAGTTTTATTCTATTCTGCCAGCATGCACTCATTACCATGATGTTTTCATTCATGATGGACACATTTAATAGAAGTTAGATTCATTGATTTCACTGGCAAATAATCATTGGTGTTATTGATTTGGTGGTTCACATGTGCTGACCATTACCCTTGGGGAAATGAACAGGACTGATAATTATCTGTTGATCTAAGAACATGGAAGTTTTACTCTATACTACATAACCTGTCTCAAAATAATTACCGATGTTAGCATTCCTTCAGAGAGAAACTCTTAGAGACTAATTTAAAAGAAAAAATGAGTAATGGGGTCTTTTTGCATAAATACAAGTTTACTTTGTGTGTTGCCATCTCAGTGAAATGTGGCAATTTACAGCTTTGTTTTTAAAAAAGATCACAGAATGTAAAGAGCAAGAAATTGTTTCCCAAAATGGTCAGTAAGCATTTTTCCCACTTTGATTTTCCATGGTAATGAGTAACATAACTTTTAATCAAAGACTTTCCAGCCAGTCCTATTGACAAGCATATCCTCTCTGCGTTCAATTCTGTGAAATAGAATCTAGGCTATTCTATATGCTAACAAGGGAGCCAAAGCAATACAAACCAGATAGAAATACAAAAAGAAAGAGAGAACCAAATTCTGCAATAAACGTGATGGATTTGGGCTATAAATCTCCTTGAGTTGAGGACCTGTCAAGTGGGAAGTAGAACTATGTGGGAAATCAAAGGGGATGGTACAGGCAGGATATACTTTAGAATGTGGCCAGGGAGAGGCATCAGGGACATGAGTCTGTGCACTAATCCCTGCTACCTCTGCTCTCCAAGGGAGGCTAAATCTCTTTGCCAAGTGATTTAGAATTTCAATAAAGTTCCTTCATAAATAATAGGTAATGTAACACAATGAGTAGTTCATCCCTGGCAAACCATTGGAAGACTATTAAGGACACAGCACACCAATGGCAAAGCCTTGATAATTATATACAGCTGAGGTCTCCTGCTACATACATGCTGAATGAACAAAAACAAAAATAAGAACCCTTTGAAAGTGGCCAAAGAGAAGATGCCAAAGATGGGGAAAGAGGCCGCCATTCTACATAATGTTGAACAGCTCAGTTACTGGGCACCATCTACCATAGACTGTCCTAAGGTTGACACTTTGAGAGATGGTGTTGACAAAGAATGGTGAGAAGAACAAGGAAGATGAAAAATGGACTAAATGACTCTTTGTTTTAGGGCAAATTCTTTTGAAATAAAGTGGAAGGAAATACTAGAAAGAGGTGAACAAAAACCTTTCTGCAGGGCAGCGCCTGTGGCTCAGTGAGTAGGGCGCCAGCCCCATATACCGAGGGTGGCGGGTTCAAACCCGGCCCTGGCCAACCTGCAACAAAAAAATAGCTGGGCGTTGTGACAGGTACCTGTTGTCCCAGCTACTCGGGAGGCTGAGGCAAGAGAATCGCCTAAGCCCAAGAGCTGGAGGTTGCTGTGAGCTGTGATCCCACAGCACTCTACTGAGGGCAACAAAGTGAGACTCTGTCTCTAAAAAATATATATAAATAAACATTTTTAAAAAAACCTTTCTGCAATTCCTTCCTTTTCAGGATTCTTATATCACTTTTCTTCTGAACCATTATCATTCTCCTATATCCGTGAAGCTTCTCATTTAAGTACAAAATCTGGCCTAAGACAGAAGCTTGTTGGCTTTCAGGCATGAGAGTCTTACGTGTACTTCCACTTCCACACAGAGTATGTATGAGGAGAAACAGAGGATGAGGAAATAGAAAAGTCCATTCAATAACGAATATGAGGATATGTTGTAATGTCACAGGTTCAATTACTCTGTCCTCAACTTTTCTCAGAATTACTCAATTTTGCTTTGCAAAAATAATTCTTAGGAAAAAAAAGCAAATGTTATCAGAAAGTAGCAGGTTAACAGCTGTAGAAAAACAGTAACTTATAGCTAATGTGCTCTTGCTATGCAGTCACAGGCCCCTGGGTTGAACACTGAATCACCCATTATATGGGTGTGCGATGGGAGGCTGGTTATTTCAGTTCTCTGAGCCTCAAATGCTCTCTTGCAAGACGGATGTAACAATCATGTTTTGCCAAGATTAAATAAGTTCCGCAAATCAGTTTCCTAAAGTGCTTGTACGTCTTAGGTTCTTCATCAGTGATAGCTGCCCGTGGGTGGAGGGAGTGAAGTCAGAGGAGGAGGAAGAGGAAAAGATAGAAATGTTTTCTTGCAGAAGATAGTAAACTTCTTTTGCATTGCATGTTTAGGATTTAGACTTAAAGGTGGAATACATCAGCTAAAAATACGTAGGAAGGTGAGAAATAATGAGGTTGAGTTTAAGGCTACCAGGCTGTCCCAACATATGGAAAGTAAAGCTATGTGAAAGGCGGTCCTGCAGCAGATAGACCCCAGTAAAGCCAGAGCAATCCCTCCCTCTGCCACAGACCAGCCAGCCTGCTCCATAACAGGGCCCGCTACTCTGCCACTACCATCGCTACCATGTCATACCTGCTAGGTGTGTAATTTTAATGGCGGATTAAACCACAAACAGGCATAATGTATACAAATTAAAGATGTTCATTTAACACTATCTGTCATTTAACAAAACAAAGAAAAATGCTGGATTGTTCCTATAATTCAAGGATTGATTGATTTTTCAAAACCAGTCCCCTTTCTTTCACTAACAGAGAATGTGATTTTGCTGCATCTTTTTTTTTTAGATACAGTCCTCGTATTTTTTCTTTAACCCATGTACACATGTACATACCACTTTTGATGTCCTCTGCTACATCGCATATACAGTATTTTTGTCACAACTGCAATGAACTAAAAATACATTCATCAGCAAAATACACTTTGCTTTAACTTCCTGTATCACAAGGAATATAGAAAGTGTTGTTGAAAATAGGTTCGATGCTACTAACTTATCTCCTTCCTTTCTAGAGAAATAACTATCACATTTATCTCTTGGAGGAAAGTAATGCATAAAGGGGAAGATAGAACAGCCCTTGCTGCCTTCCTACTTATTCAGGCGATGTACGAGGATAAAGACACATGTACTGACATCTTAACAGTCTGTCTTAGTGCACAAGAGGCAGGCTCAGAATTCAAGGTAGTAGGAAACAAAAATAAGAGGGGATGGATTTTAACCTGTCACTGAAACATACGTTCTCCATCTCAAGAGTGAAATATTCATCTCCCTTTAAAAGGTGAAGGGTGAGTCTGTTTGTGTGACCTTGGGAGCATGTTAAATAACTTTTATGTTCGTGATACAGTGCCTGTCAACAGTAATAGCTTCATTTGAATTATCAAGGGGAAAAAAGATCAACTGAATCCATATATCAAGGAATGAATCATTCTGTATTTTTTTGCTATACTTTCTGTTACACAAACCTCGGCTTCAGGTAATCAAAACTTCTTGGTCACATGTGAATCCTTTTCTAGATTCACAGAACTAGAACTTCCCCCAAAGTACCACACTTAAGCTCTCGAGCCTCTAGTTTGGAGGAAATAGCTCATGTTTTTAGGATGCCCTTTGTATTAGTTTTCCAAGGCAGTTGCAACCAATTACTACAAACTTAGTAGTTCAAAACAAAACAAATTTGTTTTCCTATAGTTCTGCCGATCAGAATCTGCCATGGATTTCACTGGATCAAAATCAAGGTGTTGGCTGAGCTCCATTCCTTTCTGGAGGTTCTCCAGGAAAATCTATTTTCTTGGCTTTTCCAGCTTCTAGAGGCCACCCACATTTCACCTTCAGATCCAGCAATGGCCTTTCCAGTCTCGCACTGTGTAACTCTCACACTGATTCTTCGGACTTTTCCTTCCATTTTTAAGGATGCTTTTGATTACATTGGGTCCATCCAGATAATCCAGGATAATTGCCCTATCTTAAGGTCAATTAATTGGCAAGTTTTATTCTATCTGCACCTAAATTCCTAGCCATGTAACGTCAGTGTATTTACAAGTGACAGGGATTGGAAGGTGGACAATTTAAGGAAGCCATTATTCTACCTACTGCACTTTTCCGGATGTTAAGTACAATATTTCTCCACCCAAAATTCCTTGTTAATCTCCTTGAAACTACCCAGAATAGGCCTAATACAACTTCTACCAGGTCCTCTACAGAAAGCATGAAGATAGCGTTCATGTCTCCTCTCAACCTCTAAACATACGAGCACTTTAATCTTTTCATGGTTTGTGTGGTTTTGCATCTTTTCACTGTTCAGAAATAAATAACAGGTAAAATGTATTAAGCAAGGTATTGGATTATGTATGCACATTTACTTATCTGTATATATTTTCTCACTTAACTATCACAACACCATGAATTTTGTGCTCCTGTTGTATCCATTTTATAAATGTAGGACTTCGGAGACTCAAAGGTTTATTAGTATCACTTAATGGAGATCAGACAGAGATCAAAAACTAGAGGTACATGAAGGCTATAACCCAATTACAGCACAAGAAAATGGGGAAAGGGGCAAGGGATGGGAGGGGAGGAGGGAGGGTAGAGGGAGGGTAATTGGTGGGACCACACCTACGGTGCATCTTAGAAGGGTACAGGTGAAACTTACTAAATGCAGAATACAAATGTCTGAACACAGTAACTAAGAAAATGCCATGAAGGCTGTGTTAACCAGTTCAATGAAAATATTTCAATTTGTACATAAAACTAGCACATTGTACCCCATGATTGCATTAATGTACACAGCTATGATTTAATTTAAAAAAAAAAAAAAAACTAGAGGTACAACTTGAGCTCAGGTCTGCTTTACCATGAAGGTGCCCATTTAACCACACATTGTATGGAGGGATATATTGCATTTTTCAGTGTTCCTCTAAAATTATGGTTCCCAGCTCTGATTGTCATGACTAAGGCATTGTCTCTCTAACATGTAAAACAATGTTGTCCTGGATAGAGGTCAACAGAGGACTGAATGTTGAATAGCAGAAGCACCAAAATAGAGACACGGTCTGATCAAAAAATAGTTCTGCTTGGGAAAAGTAATATTATACTTCCCTATACAACCAAACTTATTCATAGATTGGGCAAAGAAAAAACGAAATGCACCCATGAACAATATAGCATTTACTTTGAGTGTGTTCAAGTGGAATTTTCGTTTTTTACAACAATCTTATGCAAATTTTAGTGACAGCTTTATAAAATCCTGGCTTTATCTTCAAGACTGTAGAACCTTATCAAAGAGTCCAATTTAATGTAAATATTAGACTTTAAAATGTTAACAGCACAATTAATTTTTGCCAAAACTCATTCTCTCTTAGAAACAATTCATCTTGACAGGCTCCCCTCAGTTTCTTAAGAGCAGAAACAAAACCTGTGTGTTTTACTCTTATCTCTGACATATCTCAGCCATACATTCCTAGGCTATCACAAACTTAGACATTAGGAGGGAGAATTGCCTTCTGATCCTTCTTTTCTTAGTAAAAAGAGAGCTGTGAGGATGATTTTTGCCAATAGTTTATTGTCTTTGATGTCTGCTGGGGAAAAGGGATGTGGTGACATAGGGACGATGTGGAGATTAAAGGAAAGTTGTATGTTTTCTTTTTAAGTTTACCTTTTGAAAAGCAGTCTGCTTTGTAAATTGGTAGAAATGAAAAGATATCTGTATCCTCAAATAAGAGGGAAATTGGAAGACTTAAGAGAGAATGGAAGGGTTTGCTGTCATCGCATCTTGAGTAAGCAAGAAGGTTTAGAAACTACTTCTAATGTGGAGGGATTGGCCGTGGCCAGGAGCAGGATTAACTCATCTATTATAACAGAAGAAAAGGCTGACGTGCGGACCCTGATGTAGGGAAGGTGTAGAGGTGAGAGTGGACACCCAAAGATGTTCCCTCTGGTGATTTTTATTTTCTCCATATTAAAGAGAGCAAGAAAATTAGATGGAGGTTGAAGATGAATGAGGAGGTAAAAATGGTAAAAGAGAGATAAGAGGGTAAACTTTTGATGCAAAAGAATAAAACACTGGATGGAATCAGACAGGGTAGTATAATTGCCAGCACTGAAAACTCAAGTTTAATCATCGTGAATTTATTTTTTATTTTTATTTTATTTTTTATTTATTTATTTTTTTTTTTTTTGAGACAGAGTCTCAAGCTGTCACCCTGGGTAGAGTGCTACGGCATCATAGCACACGGCAACCTTAAACTCTTGAGCTCAAGTGATTCTCTTACCTCAGCCCAAGTAGCTGCGACTACAGGCACCCGCCACAACGCCCAGATATTTTTTGGGATAAAACATTGTCGTTGGCCCAGATGGATTTGAACCCACCAGCTCAGGTGCATGTGGCTGACATCCTAGCTGTTGGGTTACAGGTGCTGAGCCTATTTTTACTTTTTTGAGACAATGTCTCGTCCTGTCATCCTGGATAAAGTGCCATGGTGTCAGCCTAGCTGACAACAACCTCAAACTCTTTGGCTAAAGCAATCCTCTTGCCTCAGTCTCTGGAATAGCTAGAATCACAGGCACTGGCCACCATGCCTGGCTATTTTTTTTCTATTTTACTCAGGCTCCTGAGCTCAATCCACCCAACTCGGCCTCCCAGAGTACTAGGATTACAGGCGTGAGCCATGGTGCCCGGCCAATGATAGCGAATTTAAAGGAATAAGATTTAGGTCAGTTTGTGTTTTTCTATAATTCTGTTCAGCTGTACAGGTGCAAACTGGAATATGTGGTGTATCAGATTTACCTGTGTGGTAAAGTGAGAGAAGCCAACAAAGGTGCAGACACATGACATGGAATGATCATAAAAATTCACCGTGGAATTCATTCTGCTTAACAGGCTCTCAGTCTGGGTCTAATTTACATACCAGTGGTCATTTCAAAAAGTCTGGAGACATTTTTTTGTTGTAGCAACTGGGTGGGGGTGGAACAGATGTTTACTGGTAGATGCTGGGGACACTGCTGAACATCTTACAAGACCCACATCAGTCCCTGCAACAAATAATTACCCAACCTACAAGACAAGTACTGCAAAGGTGAGAAACCCTGAGAAAATTTAAAAAACAAAGTCAGGATATTAGCAGAGGACGAAAGAAGTAGATCCTAGTAAGACAGAAGGATTGTAGGAGATGGGTTAAGAAAGAGTGAACTGGAACTTTTGATTAAGGCCCAAGGCAATCCAAAATCTAAAAGTGGGGATGGAGTGGAGGAGGCAGCAAAGAAGATGGAGAAGCTCAGACAGGAAGGAAGAATGTCAGAGATGCGGGGTCCAGGGGAGCCAAGCCACCTTTTTTTTTTTTAAAGGACTAATCATTTGTCTTCCAATGCTTCTAAGAGGTCATATAAGATGAAGACAGGGTGTTGACTTTGGAAACTGTAAAATGGAAACCAGATGTGATAGGAATACTTTCATTAGAATAGAAGAGATGAAAGCCTTATTGGAAAGCAAGGATCCTTATCTTTGCTTAAAAAGGAAATCGGAGCTTAAGAAAAGAGAAGCAATGAAAGTAGGTGTGCATGCATGCACTTCTGTGTGTGTGTGTGTGTGCGCGCGCGTGTGCGCAGGCAATTTTTCCATAGAATAGATGTTTTCTTAAAAGGCACAATAAATTGTGTTCTGTGGACTATAAGAAAAAGAGAAAGAGTGTACTGGAAATATGCAGTGTGTGGTCAAAGCGTGAGACACTTGGAATTGACTTTATGTAGAAGATGCACACACGGCTGATAACAATATCACCAAGAGACTAGAGTAGGACGGAAGACAATGTAATAGGAACAGAGGACACGGGGATGAGAAACCAGGGTAGTAGAAAATCCATTTATGCAGATATTAAGTTCAAGAATAACAAACGTAGTGTGGGATACTGGGAGTGAACCAGAAGCTAAATCTCTAAGAAATAAAGGAATATAACCCAGGAAGCTCTAGATGACTGATAGGGAGAGTCAGCGGCTGGTCGAATGGAAAGAAATGATATTCCAAGCTGGAAGGTTTGGGGGAAGTAGAAATAAACACAAAAAAGACACAATCCCACTTTTAAACTAAAGAATGATGGTTGTGGAAAAAATATAATGGCTAATTGATAAAACTTTTGGGGAAGAAGTCCCCTGGGGGGTGGTACTTTACTTCTTATGAATATAGGAGCTTTTAAACCAGATACCGGTGGCCCAAACCTATAATCCTAGCACTCTGAGGCTGAGGCAGGTGGATTGCTTGAGTTTAGGAGCTTCAGACCAGCCTGAGTAATACTAGTCTCTACTAAAATCAGCAGGGTGTTTGCGGTTGGCACCTGTAGTCCCAGCTACTCAGGAGATTGAGCCAAGGGAATCACTTGAGCCCGAGTTTGAGGTTGCAGTGAGCTATGACAGCACTCTACCCAGGGCAACAGAGTGACACTCTGTCAAAGAAAGAAAGAAAGAAACAAAGAAAGAAAGAAGGAAGGAAGGAAGGAAGGAAGGAAGGAAGGAAGGAAGGAAGGAAGGAAGGAA
>CAUYRH010170084.1:0-15110 GCA_963574655.1 Perodicticus potto | reverse complement strand
GATTAAGAAAATGCTATGAGGGCTATCTCTCACAGTACGATCAAAATGTTTCTGATTGTATATGAAGCACATTCTGCCCTATGATTGCACCAATGTACACAATTATGATTTAATAAAATTATTAAAAAAAAAAAAGAATGTGTGCTCTGTATTCAACATTGTACTGGTGGTTCTAGCCAATGCAGTAAGGTAAGAAAAAGAATTAGAAGGCCTCCAGATTGTAAAGGTATAAGTAAAACTGCCTTTATTCAAAGATGTGGTTGTCAATGTAGAAAATCTGATGGAATTTACCAAAACTACTAGAACTAAAAAGTGACTTTAGCGAATTTACAGAACACAACATCAATATGCAATAATAATAAAAGCCAGAAATTAAGATTGAGGAATTAGCATTTAAAATAGCATAAAAATATAAACTGCTTCAGGATTAACATGATGCCATGTGAAAGACCTGTATACTAAAAATGAAAAATCACTAAAAGCATAATCCATAAAAGAACAAATTGATAAATTGTTCTATAAAATACTGTCAAAATAAAGAAGACTTAAATAAATGGAAATATATGCTGTCTTTATGGGTCATAAGACATATTGTTAAGATATCAATTCTCCCCAATTGAGCTTTAGATTCAACACAACCCCATTCAAAAACTCTAGCATTTTCTTTTGTACAAAATGATAAGGTGATTCTAAAAGTTATATGTAAATATAAAATGTCCTGAATCATCAAAACAATTTTCGAAAGGAACAAAGTCGAAGAGCTAAAACTATCCGATTCCAAGACTTATGATAGAATTAGCCAGACTACATAGTATTGGTACAAAGATAGACAACTAAGTAAGTGATACAGAGTCCAGAAAGAGACCTGCATACACATGAAAACTGATTTTTTACAAAGGCACAGTTTGATGTAGAAAGTATTTTTTTCCAACAAAAGATATTGGAATAATTTGATATCCATATGTAATTATATGGAATTTTATCCATACCTTATATTATATATAAATATCAAATCATAGATCTAAATGTCAAACCTAAAACTATAAAACTTCTAAAAGAACACATAGAACAAAAACTTTGTGATCTTGGGTTAATCAAAGACTTCTTATCTTGACACTAACAGCATGAATCCATAAAAGAACAAATTGATAAATTGGACTTCATATATATACTTGCATATATCACATTTTCTTTATCCATTCACCCATTGATAGACATTTACAATGTTTCTACATCTTGGCTATTGTGAATAAGACTACGATATTTGTACAATGGGGGTACAAATATCTTTTCAAGATCCTGAGTTCAATTTCTATTTTATTTTATTTTATTGGAGATAGGATCTTGCTTTGTCACCTAGGATAGACACAGTGTCATAATCATTTGCCCAGGCTGGTCTCAAACTCCTGGCAAGTGATCCTCCCACCCCAATCTCAAAATGCTGGGATTACAGCTATGAGCCACCATACCTGGCCTCTCATTTTAATTCTTTTAGATAAATACCTGGCAGTGGGATTGCCAAATCATAAGGTAGTCCCATTTTAAAATTTTTGAAGAGTCTCCATACTGTTTTCCATAGTGGCTGTACGATTTTATATTCCCACTGGGTACCATGGTTCCACTTTATCCATACACTATTCAGTTGTTAGTTTTTAAATAATGACCATCCTAAAGGATTTGAGGGGATATCTCATTGTGATTTTGATTTGTATTTTGATGATTAGCTATATAGAGCATCTTTTCATATGCCTGTTGGACATTTGTATATCTTCTTTGGAGAAATATCTATTCAAGTCCTTTGCCCACTTTAAAATTATACTTTTCTTTCCTATCGAGTGGTGCAAATTCCTTATATATTTTGGATCTCACTGACTTATCAGATATGTGGTTTGCAATTTTTTCCATTATGTAAGTTGCTTTTTCACTCTGTTGATTGTTTCCTTAATAATATTTGTTTAATGTGTAAAAATGATAATGCTAAATTGGTTTAATTTGGCTTTAGTTTTCTTTCAATTAAACACAGAACTAATTTTCAGTTTATGACTCATAGTTGTTCCAGAGTTCCTTTCACAGAATGGATATGTAATTTAGTTTTTCTTTTTTCTGTGGGCGCATTTGACTGCTTTATTTTCTTTAGAAGTTTAGAAGTTCAAGTTCTGTGTGTTTGGACACCTCAATGCACTTCTGAATGAGACACAACACAGTCTATTTACAAAGCATTCTGTAACTCAGATGCAGGGATCAAATCGCCCTTTATCATAGACTCTTGTGTGTGATTTGGACCAAATCACTAACATTATCTACATTTCAGATTTCCAATTTCTAATGGGGAATTTTATTATAATTCTTTGACTCTTTTTATGTTCCCACTGTTTGTAGTCTATTCTAGGTAATAAAATTTCTTCTGCCAGGATTGGTATACATTTTCCCCTTTCATGCTAAAGACTTACATTACTTATAATTTCACCTTTGGTTATGAAGTTTAATAATAAATATTAAATATTATTCATTTTGGAATCACTCGAACCATTCAAATGTTTCTGGGCCTGCATGGTCACATCTTTTCCTGAATTTATTTGCATTTACATTGCTTTGAGGAAAAATAGGATGTGCAATTGGTAAAATCATTCAAATGACTGTAATTAAAGTAACACATGAAAAAAAGGATCCAATTTTGTAGATAGTTGTTTCTTCTGCATTTTACCTTTCAAAACAATTAAATTGTTGTTATATACGTGTATGCTCACAGGGAATATTTGCAATATAATTTTAAACTGGGGAAAATTAGTATTTTATATCAACCCGTTAGAAAAACAAGCAAAGAAGCAAAGAACCTAATCTCCTTCCGTTAGGTTGAGATAAATGTTGCTCCCAGAAGATGGCTATTCCGTTATTTTCTCTACTAAATTAAGAAAATATGAGAGAACTTTTCCTCCATCATGCTCAGGACTGTGAGGCCACTAGGACTACTAGTTATAGGGTCATTCTTTGGCGTGAGCTTCTTTGACCTATTGAGTTACACATTGGTGATGGCTTTAAACTATATTTCAACTTCAACCTCAGCTCATTCTCCACTCCTCAGATTAGGAAATTGCATTGTCATGGAGGTGTCTAGGTAGACTTGATACATCTACCAGTTTTCAATTTAACAAAAATCCACAATGAAATTACATTCTAAATGTCTTTTTTAAAGTTTGGACAATTATTCATTACTCTGAGTAGCCTAGTAGCCTATAGTTTTTGTTTGAATTTTCATCTAATTGATAGCAACCTTCAGCCAACTTCCTTCTTGCTCAAACTCCCTAATCACATTTTATAATAGTATCATCAGATGGTCCCGGAAAAGCCACATGCAGAAATGCCAAGAAAATCCATGTAGGTTTGAAACACTTAAAAGAGAACTGTACTGGGCAAGAAAAATAAAAATGATCCAACTTCTTCAAGTTTATAAAATGTTTGTTTGGCAGTGCATCTCATTTAATGGTCTAAGAGATTTTCAAATTATTTTCTAACAATAACACAGACTTTATATTTTTGGAAAATGCAGGTTCGGCATGACATTGCTGTGTTTAATCTTTTCACAATAGTCACAAAGCTTTGTTTTAGACATTTCTTCATCTTTAAATGAGTCTGGTATTTCTCAATGACCAATTAATGTAGGCATGTAACATAGTCAAGGTCTGTGCCAATTAATTTGTAAATGTTGGAAAACTAAAAGAGAGCACTGTCCTCAAAAATAAAAGCAATAGTTTCAGAGAATCAGTGGGGTTTCATGTCTTTACTGCCACGAAACCACAAGTCACCAGACCAAATGTGAAAACAATGTAATGAAGCATTTAAATGATTTATCAGAATGCTGTATGCGTGGTTTCATAGAGCTGGGACAACTTACTAACCAGCCTGAGTGTTTCATATTTCAGGGGCTGTTATTGGATGGTGATACACTAACTATATGGCTCTAAAATCTATTTTTATTCAATAAGAATTGTGAATAGTATTGTACATGCCTTGAATTTATATAATGCTCTCTATAGTGGCATTTTACAAGAGGAGAAGATTTAAAATGTGCCATCTGACTTGCAAGTAAAAAGAGCATCTCTAAAATGATACTAGTTACTGTGAAAATACAGCCGCAGACAACTTGTTTCTGGGAAACAAAAGAATGATTCCAAAATGCCACTACAAAAGGCTCTTCTGAAAACTTTATCCTGTAAGAAAGGGCTCAGCTGTTAGATCTCTGTTCTTCATATCAGAACTTCCCTTACCCTTTCTCCTGGTACTGCCTAGCCTGGGTTATGGATATTGGGCCATATTAAAGAAGAGTGAGAATGTAGCAACATGCAATGGGGTATTTTCTTGAAGCCTTTCAATCCATTCTAAGAGTTAGACTAAGACTGGTCCAAAGAAAGGAAAAGGAAAGCAAGATAAAATATTGTCATCCTAAAAGAAACAAACATAACCAGGCTAAAATGGAATGGACCTAATAACCTAATCTAAAATGCATATCTGATCTCAAAAGTGTACAGATGGGAGTGAATGTGTTTGTAACATTTTACTATCTTGCGCTATATGGTTTCAGTGTCAGTTCTGTTTCTGTTTCATTCTAAAAGAGCTGCATATTTAAGGATTTCTTCAACTCTGAGACAAGAAAAATTAAGGCTAGTTTGAAAAGAAAAACTCTTCAAAGAGTAAAGAACACTTTTGCAAAAGTTTATCTCTGAATGCACATGAATATTTTTTCTCTGAAGTGTCTGTGGTTTCAGGGTAGATCAAACAGTGTTGACAACAACTTAGAAATGATTCTAGTGTCCATGAGACTTCCTTCGACTTTTAGCTGGTGTGTAATTAACAGTTTAAAAAATCTGCCTGAGTATAAGATAGTTGTCCAGTATTATTGCCTCTGTACATTTTGATCATCTGCCATCTGAGAAACCTTTGGGACAAAACTTTATAAGCTTATTTCTTGGTTCATTTGGGTTACTGAGGGGAGAGAGGAAAGACTGTCTTCAAGTTGCTGCTAATTAAAATGACTCCTCTCCAAGGACCACTCTTTCAGTTATAAAGTGCATGTGTAAATGAAGCCCCCAGGCATCAGCAAATTCAGGAAAGCAAGTTACAAGCAGTGAGGCTTTCTGTTTAAAGTGAGCTAGCATACCACAGGCTCAGCTGAAAAAAGTGGTAAGGGAATCTGTTTACCAGGGTTCTTCAGACTATCTTGTATAAGCAGCTATTTTGAGAAACATTGGCAAAATACTGATCACTTTTCTTTTTTAAAGGTCAGTTAGTGGAAGTTGGATTTCTCATTTATGGTCTGAAGTTCCAACCCACCATTTGGATGTTTTATTTATGGGGCTTCTGATGTTTGGGGTAATAATAGTGCCATCATAGGCTCTGTCAGTGTCCCACTTGTAAGCCAAGGGCATCTTGCTACAAACTTTGTATCTCTCTATCAGAGGTCAATCTCTAATCATAAGAGCTTGCTCAAGTGTGCATAGTGCAGGCTCATTCAGGGGAGTTAGGCCTTACTGGAAAAGGCATCCATAAATGGCATAAATGGCAATAGGAATTGACAGATAAATACTACAGACCTCCTTGGCTCTCTGATGGGACAGTTCTGAAGTGTCTCCTCTACTGTCTCCCAGTGGGATTGTACCACCATTGCTCTCAGGTAACTTGTTTACTATGTAGTCTTTACTGGATTCATCCTTTTTCTGTACTATTTCCTCATTTTCCTTTTAGTAATTGTTGAGATCATCTCCAAAAGAAGCTATGTGCACTCAAATCATTGTCTCAGGATCTGGTTTTGAAAGAATCCAACCTAAGATAAGTGCTATTGCTAAGACAGGGGTCTAGACATATTCCAGTCTGTATGGATACAAATAAGTCACTTCTAATTTTATTATCTTCTTAATTTCCTTAATTATGACCAAATAGGAGCTCCAGTAGAATGTACAAATTTTGGTGGTAGCTAAACAATACACTAGATTATCACATCTCTGATACCAGAATATTCATAAATGTTCGTGAGGATTGGTAAATCAATTTTAAAAGAATTCACTTCCAAGCAGCTCATATCATTTGTGATTTTGTTAAACAGTCACAGGGATATCAGGGAAGTTAGGTTAGATACTTATTCACTACAAACATCATTAGTTCGCTGAATACTAAATATAGTTGAAGTCAATGTCTCCATGACATATTTCAATTGAAAATGGAAAACTTAAATGTAAAACCAGAATATTTAGCATATTCACCACAAATTATATATGTACTCTATACTTAACTACTTGGGGAACCTATCACTTTTTTTTTCTTGTTTCAGCTTGGTGTTTTCCATGGCATTTCCAATACTGGGCTTTGTGTTGTAATTAAACAATACTTAGAAGGCTCTTTTCTCCACTTCCCTGAGTCTTTTAAACACACATATATTCGGTCTATATGCATAATAAAGTAATAGAAGCTTTTAAGAACACAAATCAAGCTACCTCTCTCACTCCCCATACCTGTTTAGCTCATACCATTCAATTGTCCAGGTTACTTTGAATGTGCCTACACATTTAAACCAAGCAAAGGAAACAGACTGAATTCAATCAACTCGCAGGTTATTTGAAGAATACTGGATGAGTAACCCAGTTATTAAATAGGAGCTGGTTAGAGAAAGGAGCTGATGAAACATATGCCATAGACTCAGTTCCCTAGTATTTGAAATGAGCTTCATTTCCTATCATAGTTGCAAATTTCATACTTATTTTAGCCAAACATATTATGAATGCATTATTTTGGTTGCTCTTAAAAACTTTATAATCCTGAACAATTCAGTAGATATTCCTCAGTACATTGGAGTCCATGGTTACAGTTTTGTTTGTTTGTTTGGTTTTAGTTTTTTTAACATTCTCCAAAACTCTTTGACTTTCATTCTGTTACAGAATGGACTGCTGACTTCAGAAAGATTGACTTTGGCTCCCAGAGGGAAAGCTGAGAATGAATCCAAATTTTTGTTATCTGTTTGGCTTTTATTTGGGAGGTAGTGGCTAGAATGCTAAATTTAAGATAGACTAAGAAAATGGAAATGATAAAGAAAATATCAAATTTTGTTCTTTTCTCCCAGAAGCATTTTACCTTTGGTGGACTTCTAGAGTCTAAGTCAGGTTGTCACTACAGTTAATAAAAGTATCAACAAGCCTAGGTATAAACCATGTTTTTGACATTTTTCACTTACATTGATTAAGACTGAATCCAAATTACATGTTATAGTATTTTGAAACTTTTCCTAAGGCATGTGCCTCCAGGAGATGAGTGAATTCAGGCTCCTTCTTTGGCTGCTGCCCCTACTGACATACTGACTACCTGATCATTATCCTTTTTCTCTGATTCTCCTTGGCACCTACTTTCTGGAAATTCAAGATACCGTGAAATAGATGGAATCAGTGCTCTATAAATTGGCAAAAGTCCAAACAGAGGGAAATATATTTTGGTAGAGACATGTAATAAGAGTATGCCATTTGGAATAGTAAATATTTTATTGATATAATAGAGGACAAACAAAATTTGTGTATTAGGTAAAGCTGAGGAAAATCTCCATTAGAAGTCAGTAGTGAAACAAAATGATTTCATTTAATTCTGCTCTACTTTTATTTCTTTTCATCTGCTGGGTTTGGGGCTAGAATATTCTTCCTTTTCCAGTTGCTTAAGATGTCCCATTAAGTTATTGACTGCTTCTTGTTTTCGTTCCCTTAAGGAAGGCTTGGAATGCTATAAATTTCCTTCTTAGGACTGCCTTTGCAGTATCCCACAGGTTCTGATAATTCGTGTCTTCATTATTATTTTGTTCCAAAAATTGGGCAATTTCCTTCTTAATCTCATCTATGACCCAGCTATCATTCAGCATAAGGTTATTTAGTTTCCATGTCTTTGTAGGAGTATGCAGATACCTGTTATTGGTGAGTTCAACTTTTTTGCATGATGATCCCAGAAAAGACAAGGAATAATTTTCTGTACTTTTAAATTTGGTGAGGTTAGACTTGTAACCTAAAATGTGACCAATTTTGGAGGATGCTCCATGGGCTGATGAGAAGAATGTGTATTCAGTTTTGTTAGGATGAAATGTTCTGTAGATGTCTGTTATATTCAATTGTTGTATGGTGAAGTTTAAGTTCAAAATTTCCTTGCTTAGTTTCTTATTGGAGGATCTATCCAATACTGCCAAAGTAGTGTTAAAATCTCAACTATTATAGTGCTGGACAATATTAAATTGCTCATGTCTGTTAGGGTCTCCCTTATAAATTGAGAAGCATTCTGGTTGGGCACATAAATGTTAATAATTAACATCTCATCATGTTGAGTGTTTCTCTTAACAAATATGAAGTGACCATCCTGGTCTTTCCTTACTTTTGTTGGTTTAAAGCCTAATGTATCTGCAAATAAAATTGCCACCCCTGCTTTTTTCTGATTTCCATTTGCCTGGATTACAGACGCCCATCCCTTCACCTTGAGTCTATATTTATCCTTTAAGGTAAGGTGAGATACTTTACAAAGCAGATATCTGACCTGAATTTTTGTATCCAGCCAGCCAACCTGTGCCTATTTAGAGGACAATTTAAGCCATTCACATTACTTGAGAGTATTGATAAGCCTGGTAGTATTTTGGATGTCGAGGTTTTTGAAAGTCCAGTGGACATTTTTAATCCTTTCACCACTGTGGAAGTTGGTATTTGATCAAAAGTCTTTGAGCGAGTTTACTTTGGTGGTAGAGCATTTTGTTAGTCATTGTGGAGGATGGGTCTGAGGATATACTGAAGAGCTGGTTTGGTTAGGGCAAATTTTTTCAACATGTGTATGTAATAAAGTATTTAACTTCTCTGTCATAAATGAAGCTCAGTTTAGCTGGATACAGGATCCTGGGCTGAAAGATATTTTGGTTTAGGAGATTGAAGGCCAATGACCATCCTTGTCTGACATGAAAAGTTTCAGCAGAGAGATCTGCAGTCGTTCTAATATTCTTCCCCTTGTAGATTATGATTTTCTAAAAGATCAATGAATCAAAAAATTGGTTTTTGAAAAATTCAACAAAATTGATAAACCTTTGGCCAACCTAACCAAAAATAGAAAATTAAAGTCCCTAATATCATCAATCAGAAATGACAAAGATGAAATAACAACAGACACCTCAGAAATTCAAAACATCCTTAATGAATACTACAAAAAACCTTATTCTCAGAAATATGAAAATCTAAAAGAAATTGACCAATACATGGAAGCATGCCAACTTCCTAGACCTAATCAGAAAGAATTGAAATGCTGAACAGACCTATATCAAGTACTGAAATAGAATCAACTATATGAAATCCCTCAAAAAAGAAGAGTCCAGGACCAGATAGCTTCACATCAGAATTCTACCAAACATTTAAAGAGGAACTAGTACCTATATTACTTAACCTTTTCCAAAACATCAAAAAAGAAGGAATACTTCCCAATACATTCTATGAAGCAAATATCACCCTGATCCCCAAACCAGGTAAAGACTCGAAAAGAAAACTATAGACCAATATCTTTAATGAACATAGATGCAAAAATATACAATAAGATCTAGCAAACAGAATCCAGCAACACATTAAACAAATTATACACCATGACCAATTGAGTTTTAGCCCAGGATCTCAAGGTTGGTCCAATATACGTAAACCTATAAATATAATACATCACATAAACAAACTAAAAAGCAAAGAACAGAGGATCTTCTCAATAGATGCAGAAAAAGCTTTTGACAATATCCAGCATCCTTTCATGATCAGAACACTTAAGAAAATAGGTATAGAAGGGACTTTACTTAAACTGATAGAGGCCATCTACAGCAAACCCACAGCCAATATCATATCAAATGGAGTAAAATTGAAAACATTTACACTCAGATAAGGAACCAGGCAAGGTTGCCCATTGTCTCCACTGCTTTTTAACATAGTACTGGAAGTCTTAGTCATCGCAATCAAACAAGAGAAGGCGATCAAGGACAAACGTGTAGGGTCAGAGGAGATCAAACTTTCACTCTTTGCAGATATGATTTTAAGAAGTGATCAAGGAATAGAGTAGCATCTCAAGATACAAAATCAATACTCACAAATCAGTAGCTTTTATATGTACCAATAATAGTCAAGCCGAAAAAACAGTCAAGGACTCTATTCCCTCCACAGTTGTACCAAAGAAGATGAAATATTTGGGAATTTACCTAACAAATGACATGAAAGATCTCTATAAAGAGAATTATGAAACACTGAGAAAAGAAATAGCTGAAGATGTTAACAAATGGATAAACATACCATGCTTATGTCTGGGAAGAATAGACATTGTTAAAATGTCCGTATTACCCAAAGTAATTTACAAATTTAATGCTATCCCTATCAAAGCACCACCATCATACTTTAAACATCTGGGAAAAATAGTACTTCATTTTTTATGGAACCAGAAAAAACGTCAAATAGCCAAGACATTACTCAGAAATAAAAACAAATCAGGAGGAACCATACTACCAGTCTTCAAACTATACTATAAATCTATAGTGATCAAAACAGCATGATACTGGTGCAAAAACAGAGAGGTAGAGGTATGGAACAGAATTGAGAACCAAGAGATGAACCCAGACACTTATCATCATTTGATCTTTGATAAGCCCATCAAAAATATAAATTGGGGGAAAGATTCCCTATTTAACAAATGGTGCTGGGAGAATTGGCTGGCAACTTGTAGAAGACTGAAACTGGACCCACATCTTTTACCATTAACAAAAATTGACTCTCACTGGATAAAAGATGTAAACTTAAGACACGAAACTATAAAGGTTCTTGGACACAGTGCAGGAGAAACACTTGAAGAAATTGGCCTGGGAGAATACTTTATGAGCATGACCCCCTGGGCAATTGAAGCAACACCAAAAATATATTACTGGGATCTGATCAAACTAAAAAGCCAAGAACACAGTAAGTAAAGCAAGCAGACAGCCCTCAGAATGGGAGAGGATATTTGCAGGTTGTACTTCTCACAAAGGTTTGATAACCAGAATCCACAGAGAACTCAAACTTATTAATAAGAAAAGAACAAGTAATCCCATTTCATTGTGGGCAAGGGACTTGAACAGAAGCTTCTCTGAAGAATATAGGCGCATGGCCTGCAAACACATGAAAAAATGCTCAGCATCTTTAATCATCAGAGACATGCAAATCAAAACCACTTTGAGATGTCATCTAACTCCTGTAAGAGTGGCTCACACAACAAAACCCCAAAATTACAGATGTTGGCGTGGATGTGGAGAAAAGGGAGCACTTCTGTACTGTTGGTGGGAGTGCAAGCTAATATGTTCCTTTTGGAAAGAAGTATGGAGAATAATCAGGGATCTAAAAGTAGACCTGCCATTTGATCCTGCAATTCCTCTACTAGGAGTATATCCAAAAGACCAAAAATCACTTTATAACTAAGATATTTGGACTGGATTGTTCATTGCAGCTCACTTCATAATAGCCAAGTCATGGAAGAAGCCCAAGTGCCCATCGGCCCATGAATGTATTAATAAATTGTGGTATATCATGGAATATTATGCAGGCTTAAAAAAAAGATTGAGACTTGGCTTGGTGCCTATGGCTCAATGGGCTAAGGCGCCAGCCATGTACACCTGAGCTGGTGGTTCAAATCCAGCCTAGGCCCGCCAAACAACAATGATGGCTGCAACCAAAAAATGGCCAGGTGTTGTGGCGGGCACCTGTAGTCCCTGCTACTTGGGAGGCAGAGGCAGGAGACTCGCTTGAGCCCAGGAATTGGGGGTTGCTGTGAGTTGTGATGTCACAGCACTCTATCCAGGGTGACAGCTTGAGGCCCTGTCTCAAAAAAAAAAAAGATTGAGACTTTACCTCTTTTATATTTACATGGATGGAGCTGGAACATATCCTACTTAGTAAAGTATCTTGAGAATGAAAGAAAAAATATCCTATGTACTCAGTACTATTATGAAACCAATTTACAATCACTTATACTTTCATATGAAGAATAGATCACAACTATGGCCCAAGATGAAGGAGGGAGGAGGGAGGATAGGAGGGGAGAGGAGAGGTAAGATCAAGGGAGGGTGAATGGTGGGATCACACCTATGGTGCATAATGCAAGGGTACATATCGGATCTATTAGTATAGAGTATAAATGTCTTACCACAATAAGTAAAGGAGATGAGGTGTATATTAACCAGTGTGATGCAAGCATTCCTAATTCTATATGGAATCAGCACATTGTACCCCATAAATGCATTAACATATACATGATCTATGTGGTTATTATTTAATAAAAAATAAACAAAACAAAGTCTTAATCAGATAAGTCATCTTGGCTTCAAAGAAAACAATGACAAAGTACTGAATAATAAATAATACAAAAAATTCTCATGCAGAAGTTAATGAAGCAGGAGAAAACAAAATTTTTTTCCTCTATGTAAGAGTATTTAAAAATTTTATTTATTTTTTATTTTAGCCTAACATGTGGGTACAAACAACTAGGTATAATATTTGCATATGTTAGGTAGAGTCCCACTTCTACTTGTGTCCCACACCCAAAATGTTTACCAATATACTCATATTGTGTCCATTAAGTGGGAGCACACCAACACCCTCTCTCCACCCCTTTCCTTCATTCCTCATCCCCACAACCTGAATTGAACTGAGTTTTTCTCTTATGTTGACATGTATTAGATCATCTACTGCCTTTGTATTAGTATTGAATACATTGGATATTTGCTTTTCTATTCTTATGATACTTTACTAAGAAGAATGTGTTTCAGCTCCATCCAAGTATATACAAAAGATGTAAGGTCGCCATATTTTTAATGGCTGCATAGTATTCCATGGTATGTATGTACCACAGTTTGTTAATCCATTCCTGAGTTGATGAACATTTAAATTGGTTCCACATTTTGGCAATTATAAACTGAGATGCAATAAACAATCTAGTGCAAATGTCCTTATAAAATGATTTTTTTTTCTTCTAGGTAAATGCCTAGTAATGGGATTGCAGGATCAAATGGGAGGTCTAACTTAAGTTCTTTGAGGATTCTCCATACTTCTTTCCAAAGAAGCTGTATTAGTTTGCAGTCCCACCAACAGGGCAAAAACATTCCACTCTCTCTACATCTGCAACTTTGTGACTGACTTTGTGATGTGGGCTAGTCTCACTGGAGTTAGTTGATATCTCAGGGTGGTTTTGATTTGCATTTCTATGATGATTAAGGATAATGAGCATTTTTCATGTGTTTGTTAGCCATTTGTCTTCCTCACACAAGTTTCTGTTCATGTTTCTTGCCTAGTAATAGATGGAATTGTTTGCTTTTTTTTGTTTATAAATTTGCGTTTTCTGCAGATTCTAGTTATCAACTCTTTGTCGTATTCATAACATGCAAATATGTTTTCCTATTCTTAAGGTTGTCTATTTGCTTTAATTGTTGTGTCTTTAGGTGGGCAGATGTTTTTCAGTTTAATTAAGTGCCATTCATTTATTTTTGTTGTTATTGCAACTGCCATAGAAGTCTTTCCCCAGGTCAACATCCTCAAGAGTTTTTCCCACACTTTCTTCTAGGATTTTTATTATTTCATACCTTAGATTTAAATCTTTTATCCATCTTAATTCATTTTTTGTAAATAGTAAAAGGTACATGCCCAGCTTCAGTCTTTTACATAAATATCCAGTTCTCCCAGCACCATTTACTGAATGGGGATTCTAATCCCCAGTGTTTGCTTTTGTTTGGTTTATCAAAGATCAAATGGCTGGTTTCATCTCTTGGTTTTCTATTCAGTTCCATATGTCTATGTCTCTATTATTGTGCACCAATTCCATGCTGTTTTGATTACTGTAGACTTGTAATGTTACCTAACGTCTGGTAGAGTGATGCCTCTAGCTTCGTTTTTATTACTAGGAATTGCCTTAGCTATAAGGGGATTTTTCTGGTTCCATATGAAACAAAAAAAAAATTTTTTTTCCAGTTCTGAAATGTATGATATTGGTATTTTAATGGGGATTGCATTGAATCTGTAGATTGCTTTAGGTAGAATAGACATTTTGACAATGTTGATTCTTCCCAGCCAAGAGCATGGTATGTTCTTCCATTTGTTAATGTCTTCAGCTATTTCTTTTCTTAGGGTTTCATAATTCTCTGTGTAGAGGTCTTTGATCTCTTTTGTTATGTGTATTCCTAGGTATTTCATTTTCTTTGCAGCTACTATAAAGGGAATTGTGTTTTTGATTAGCTTCTCAGCTTGGCTGTTATTGGCATATACAAAGGCTATTGATTTGTGTACACTGATTTTACACCATAAGACATTACTGTATTTCTTGATAACTTCCAGGAGTCTTATGGTTGAGTCTCTGGGGTTCTCTAAGTATAAGATCATATCATCAGCAAAGAGTGAGAGTTTGACCTCCTCTGCCCCCATTTTTTGAATGTCCTTTGTATCCTTCTCATTTTATTTTGGGGGGGCAGTTTTGGCTGGGGCTAGGTTTGAACCCACCACCCCCAGTATATGGGGCCAGAGCCATACTCCTTGAGCCACAGGTGCCACCCCCTTTACATCCTTCTCTTCCTGAATGCATTGACTAGAACTTCCAGAGCTATGTTGAATAGAAGTGGCAATAGTGGACATTCTTGTCTATTTCTAGTTTTAAGCAAAAAACTTTTTAGTTTTAATCAATTCAGTATGATATTAGCTGTGGATTTGTCAGAGATGGCTTCAATCGGTTTAAGACATGTTCTTAAATGCCTATATTAACCTATGCCCATATTCTTAAATATTCTTGTTAGAAAAGGATGCTGAATTTTATCAAATACTTTTTCTGCATCTATTCAGTGGGTCATATGGTCTTAGTTTTTCCTTCTATTGATATGATGAATGACGTTTATGGATTTGTGTATGTTAAAACCAGCCTTGCATCCCTGGGATGAAGCCTACTTGATATTGATGTATAATTTTTTTAATGTGTAGTTGTAATTTATTGGCTAAGATTTTGTTGAATATTTTTGCATCAGTATTCATTACTGAAATTGTTCTGCAGTTCTCCTTAGTTGGGTCTATTCCTGTTTTTAGTATCAG
>CAUYRH010170082.1:0-39741 GCA_963574655.1 Perodicticus potto | reverse complement strand
CAATATTGTTAAAATGTTTATACTACTCAGGGGCAGCACCTGTGGCTCAAAGGAGTAGGGCACTGGCCCCATATGCCAGAGGTGGTGGGTTCAAACCCAGCCCTGGCCAAAAACTGCAAAATAAATAAATAAATAAATAAATAAAGTATGTGCAAAGCGCATAAGTAGCTTTCAAAAAATGTTTATACTACCCAAAGCAATCTATAGATTTAATGCAGTCCCTATTAAGGCACCATCATCATAATTTAAAGAGCTTTAAAAAATAGTGCTTTGTTTTATATGGAATCAGAAAAAACCTTGAATAGCAAATGCACTACTCATAAATTAAAACAGATCAGGAAGTATCATGTTACCAGACTTCTGGTTATATTATAATATATAGTGATCAAAACAGCCTGGTACTGGCACAAAAATAGAGAGGTAGATGTATGGAACAGAATAGAGAACCAAGAGATGAACCCAGATGCTTAGTGTCATTTGATCTTTGACAAACCTATCAAAAACATTCAATGGGGGAAAGATTCCCTATTTAACAAATGGTGGTGGGTGAACTGGCTGGAGACCTGTTGAAGAATGAAACTGGAGCCCCATCTCTCACCATTAACAAAGGTTGATTCTCACTGGATAAAACATTTAAATTTAAGACCTGAAACTATAAAATGATTAGAAGATAGTGCAGGGAAAACGCTTGAACAAATTGGCCTGGGAGAATTTTTTTATGAGGAAGATCCCACCAATCGCCCCGGGCAATTGAAGCAACCCCAAAATTATATTGCTGGAAGCTGTTCAAACTAAAAATATTCTGCACAGCCATGAGCACTGTAAATAAAGCAAACAGACCACCTTCAGAATGGGAAAAGATATTTATTTTCAGGTTATGCTTCTGACAAAGATCTGATAACTAGAATCCATAGAGAACTTAAACTAATCAATAAGAAAAAACCAAATAACCCCATTTCTATGTGGGCAAGAGACTTGAACAGAAACTTCTCTGAAGAAGATAGGTGAATGGCTTACAAACACATGAAAAAAATGCTCACCATCTTTAATCATCAGAGAAGTGCAAATCAAAACCTCTTTGAGATATCATCTAACTCCAGTAAGGTTAGCCCACATCACAAAATCCCAAAACTACAGATTTTGGTGATGATGTGGGGAAGGGAACGCTTTTATACTGCTGGTGGGAATGCAAGCTACTACAGCCTTTTTGGAAAGAAGTTTGGAAAATACTCAAGGAACTAAACGTAGACCTACCATTTGATCCTGCAATCCTCTTACTAGGTATTTACCCAGATGATCAAAAATAATTTTACAACAAAGACATTTGCACCAGAATGTTTATTGCAGTCCAAGTGCCCATCAACTCATAAATAGATTAACAAATTGTGGTATATGTACACCATGGAGTACTATGCAGCCATAAAAGGTGGAGACTTCACATCTTTTATGTTTACCTGGATGGAACAAGAACATATTCTTCTTAGTAAAGTATCTCAAGAATGGAAAAAAAGTATCCAATGTATTCAATACTACTATGAAATGAGTTTATAATCACCTACACATTCATAGGAATGATAAATCATAACTATAGTCCGGAAAGAAGGAAAAGGAAAGAGAGGGGAGGGGAGAAGGAAGGCTGGGAGGAGGGAAGGTTTTTGGGGGATCCACTTATTGTGCAAAATGCAATGATACATTTCTTTTTTTTTACACTCCCCCCCCATGCAAAATGG
Source organism: Perodicticus potto (assembly GCA_963574655.1). NCBI lineage: Eukaryota > Metazoa > Chordata > Mammalia > Primates > Lorisidae > Perodicticus > Perodicticus potto. The sequence continues at coordinate 38,011 of CAUYRH010170082.1, read as the reverse complement.
TACATTTCTATACTACTAAGAACAGAGTATGAATATTTTTGCCTCAACAAATAAGTAAGCAGGGAGATGGTTGTGTTAATCAAGTTAGATGTAAGCATTCCACATTGTATATCAAATCAGTACACTGTACCCCACAAATGCATTAATGTACACAGTTATGATTTAATAAAGAACAAAAAAAAGGTGTTGTTCATATTACATGCCACCATTATTTGCTTGCACTCAGACTCTGGTGTGGCCATACACATATTCCTTGTGTAAGAGTCAGTATCACCTAGTTGAGTCCTGCCTCTCGCACAATACAGAGCTAAAATGACCTGTTTTCATTACTGATTTCCTAGACAAGAGCATAAACACCTGCCATAAATATTCACTAGGAATGGACCTTCATCAAGAAACCTCTACAAATTAATGCCCAATATAGATGTTCTGAATTTAATGATTGGGTGATTTATATCACATGCATAAAAAATACCAGACCACAGTTAAACATGAGAAGGCCCTTTATCAATTCTGATATGCTCATTTTTCTTTCTCATCTTAAGAACAAATAATTGAATGTATTCTTACTCCAACTTCTTTGCTACATAGGATTTCTAGGGTATCTACTTTTATTTTCACACATAGCAATATCTCTCTCACAGGAATGAGGCTTGAACATGTCAAAAAGTATTTTCTATGAAGCTTGGTGACAAGCATTGTGATAGAAATTCTGTTATTATAATCAGGATAACAGACACCTTCTAGTTGACAACTCTGATGTATTAATGGGAAAATGAATTGTGATTTGGAATACCCAGAGTTAAATCAGTTACAGATTTGACTTCTGCCTGCTATGTCGCTACATATTATTTTCAAACAATGTAAATTGCAAAGAACATCTAAAAGCTTAAAAAGGATTTACTATCATGCAGTGTCAGAAAAAAACATGCATAATGACACATTAATTAATGCTGAATTCAAATTGAATTCTATGAGAATCTACAAATGCATCAGGGGAGTTAGTTTTAATCTGTGCAACTGCAGTGAACAAAATAAATTAATAATAGGGCACAGAGGATGCTGTCAAATGTGCTATTCCATCTTACAGGAAAGCAACTGCTTATGAGAAATTTCTCTGCAGGCAAAGTGAAATTCATAAATGGCAGCAAAAAGGTGGAAAGGAAGACAGTGTCGTAAGTTTTATGGAAGTGTTTACCTAGAACACTAAGTTAGAAAAACTTTCCTTCCACACTTTGACCCCAGGGAAGCTATCAGATCCCTTTTTGTGTGTGTCTGAAGTTCAGTAATGGCATAGTGTTGAAAAGGATGGAAATTTGAACACTAAGTTCTTTCTTTGGGAGAGATTACACACGTGCAGGTACAGCAAACAGAACACCTCATGGAGGCATGCCTTTAAATGCACAAAAAGCTTCATTTGATGGCCACTGTGAGCCATGCTGGCTATCAAGACCCGCTCAGAGGCCGGTTCCTCTCCAAGGAGCAAATTCATCTCGCTGACCACAACAGTCCTGATTTGTTTATCTAATTCTGTCAGCTCCTTAAATAATAACCGACAAGTCATCTCCTTTCCTTTCTGCATTCAGATTCCTGGGTTTTAATTTGTTATCTAGTTCTCTTTTCTCCCTTTTCATTGTGTTTTCTCCTGAAAAGCTTCTTTCTCCCTTACCTGACACATCCCTTCAGACTCTTCATTATCATGTTACCAATAACTCAGGCCCAAGTCTTTACCCCACTCTGAGATTATACAGGATGGGAGTTTTTCAAAGGTTTCTTATCCTACTTGGGTATCTGTAGCTCTCTTGAACAAATGCTAAGGCTTAGTTTGGAGTTAATCCCAATTACACAAGGGTGTATCTGGGAATGAGAAGCAGCTAATATGAAAATAAATGGTAGAGAGAAAGATGTGCAGATTCATTTGAAAATGTTAGGCAAATGTCAGTTTATATTTTAAGCTAAAATGCAAATATATCCAATCCTTTTTTATAATTTCCAGTTAAAATTGTATGTATTTACCATGTACAATATGTTTTGAAGTATATATACATTGTGAGATGACTAAACCTAGCTAAGTGACATATGCATTACCTCACATAGTTACTATTTATTTTTTTTTGTGGTCAAATATATACCATCTTGATTTCTCCTGACCACTTACTAAAAGTGAGTGAAATTATTAGTGTGTTAATGGATTTTTCTGGCAGGTATTTTTCCACTTCTATATAATAGGCGATGTTATTAAATTTTTCAGTAAATGATTGTGAGTCATAAAGTTTAAGTATGAAGAATTATAGGTTTTCCTTATTCTATACAAACTGCATGGAGATGCACGTATAACTGGTAGTTTCAATATTCCCTGAATGGGTCTCTTATGAATTAAGCCAAAAATAGGCCTTTGAGCTTTGAAATGGGAATAAAGAAGCAAATCTCACATTCAACCATTGTCTCTCACTAGTGAATTCATATGCTGAGCATTTTGTAAAAATAAATAAAAGCAAAAAATTTGATTTGTAAAAAATAAAGTATTAAAAAAGGGCTCAGCAGAGAGGAAAATGTATACTCCATCTTAAGGAAATATTTGCCTTTAGCAAACAAGTGTTGTATTTTCTTTCCTGTAATAAATGCTTATAGTTTAGGGAGTTTCTCAATTTAAATCCACCACATAAAAATTGGAGAACATTTTGCAAATCGATTATCCCTGGAATGTATCCCAGGATACTGTATACTAAAGGCTTCCCAGGCAGCAAATTCATTTTTATTTAAGTCTATACCCAATATTGGATGCTTTTAAAGGCTATAAATAGACTCATTATTTATCAGGGTAGGATTTTTTAGAAGTTATTTATACTACATAAAATATCCCATTCTTAATACCTAAACCGAACTAAATACTTAATACCTAACTGAACTAAAACTAAACCTGCAGGGTATTCACGACAGTTCATGTAAAGTCAGGATTATGCAAAAAAAAAAAAAAAAAAAAATAGTGCACCCTTGCATACTGAGAATGAAAAACAGTGTCCCTAACCAATTCACCGCATGCTTATTAAGACAGTCAGGCTTCAGCAATAAAGCCTGTGGCTCAGTGAGTAGGGCGCCGGCCCCATATACCAAGGGTGGCAGGTTCAAACCTGGCCCCGGCCCAACTGCAATGAAAATAGGCGAGCATTGTGGCGGGTGCCTGTAGTCCCAACTACTCGGGAGTCTGAAGCAAGGGAATCGCCTAAGCCCAGGAGTTGGAGGTTGCTGTGAGCTATGAAGCCATGGCACGCTACCAAGGGCGACAAAGTGAGACTCTGTCTCTAAAAAAAAAAAAAAAAAAAGCTTTCTTTCAAGAAACTCAATATGCTTGGGAAGCATCTGTACCTCATTTCTCTAAGGGAAAGTCTACCTTCCTAGTCTACTTCTGTCTCTGCTCTTTAAATTCTTCACTTCCCTTGATTACTCTCCAATAACTTTCCCTCATTTTCCTAGGGATATGCTGATTTTTATGTCCTATATTCTTCTCAGACTACATATCATGACAGGACCTACTTATATTTTCTCTCTACCTTAATGCCCTGGCAGATTATTTCAATCTTCCCTCCCTCAAATGATTTATTGGTATACATCACTTATTTGGCCTTATTGTACCATTAACACCCAATTATCATTAGTTTTATTTGCATCAATGTTTCTTTCCATTCATATAGCTAACTCACTGAATTGGGTAGAGACCCTAAGTTTTAAATTTTCTCAACTTCTGTTATAGTGCCTTGTGTTATATGTACTGAATAGATAACAGGTTTTTTATTGGTTGAATGGATATGTCTGAGGGATTAGAGATACCTTCAACATTTCACATGAACGTTCGTATTCTGGGAATCCAGCTTGGGCTCTGCTTCGACTGAGATGTTAGCTAGGTGTTCAAACCCTTCATCTTTGGAATAGTACTACTTAGTGGATATCTTGCAGACCCCTGTTGGAACATGAACTGTTCTTTCCTATGGGCATTTCTAGACTACATCGCCCCTCTTAAGTGTATACTATATTCTTGGACATATAACTTTAGTGCTTTAGGTACTGTTTAATTTCATGCAGCCATCATTAGCTATTTATGATTATCATTATGTACATGGACTCCTGACCATCATAAACATCCTGCTTGGCTCCACAGAGCAGGAATTTGGGTATTGAAGCCCATCAGTTAGAATAGACGATTACATAAAAGGAAAGATGGCTCTCTTTGCTAATCCAATGAAATTTCTTCAATTTTAAAATTTATTCACATGAAATCTCTAGGAAGTGAATCTGAATATGTCTCTATTTTACAAGATTGTTAGAAAATTTTTAGAAAATTGTTATATGTGTATAGACATGATATTTCTCCCTCCTTGCATATTACATAATCTGGAACTATTAAAAACTTAATTTTACAAGTGAACTGTCAATTAAATGCTAGGATACAAGAACCTTTTAGATGCTAGGATGAAAGAAACTTTTAATTTCTGTTTTTTAACGCTAAAAAATACACTGTTTAGGAAGACATGTAAGTAAATTATTGAAATTATTTTCCATATTTTTGCCTTTAAACTGAAAGGTTTTTCTGTGTAGATTCCATATTTGCTAGTTGCCTTTTCTATCGTTATTGAGACATACATCGTAAATTCAGAATTAGAGTACCTCAAAGAAGATGCATGATTATCTAGGGCTTATATCAAAAAGCATGAAAAAATTAGTATTAATGTTGGCATCCTTGCTGATGGTTCAGGGAAACAAAGAAAGTAGAATGTTGTCAGATAGGGCATTAATGTAATCATGTATAATCTAATAATTTAATTTCAGAATTATGTAATCCTTGCTTAAATGTCATATATAAGACAACAGGGAGATATCAAAAAAGGATGAAGTATCTGCTTTTTCATTGTTAATTACATAAAATCAAAAGAAATTAGTACTGAAGTAAGGGAACTGTAGGCCAGAGGCCTTAGGCTGAGGTGAAGGAAGCAAGTTGATTAGAATATTATGATAACTATTTATTGGACCTTCTTCTACATGCACACTGCTAAGCACTCACAGCCACTAAATTTTTGTGTCTCATTACTACTAAACAAAAACTTAAAGGAAATAGGAAGTTATTTACAGTTCCTACTAAGGGCTCTTAGTCGCCTATAAATAGATTCTAAGCTCAAATGCCAGGCCCCTGGTTAGAACTCTAGGTCACTTCATGCATTTGGGAATTTCTGGGCAGGTGTGTGTTTCAACATCACTATAGAAACATATGTCACTCAAAGAAACCATGACATTCATGAAGACAGTTGTTTCATGGTGGGTTCAGGCATAAAAAGGGGCACCGTGAGTCATCACTGGATGATGAGTGACTGAGGGCCATTTGGAGGATGGAGTGAAAGTGTGAATCATCTGTGGGTGTCTTGGAAAAGGCAAAACACACTAGCTGACATTCTAATTTTGAGACCTGGAATTTTACCATTGCAGATGTTGGTATCTTTTAGCATTCACAGTGGACCAATGCACTATGCTACAAATCAAGATTGATTTCAGTCATCAGTTTTCAATCCTGAGATTTGCGCTCCAGCACACAGGATTTCTCTCAGTCTTTCACTGGGTCCTAGGTCCCTTTGCTTTCTAGTTCTAGAAAGTGGAGAGGAAAATCTGGAAATTGTTTGAGTACTGTCAAGAGTATAGCAAAAAATTTGGGAGATTAACAATTTTTAAACATAATGTTACAACATGCTGGTTTAGCCAGATCAGTTGTAGAGTATATCATAAGATAAATGACTAATGCGTGTGTCACAGTAATCCTACACATGGGTGCACATAGGGGCATTATTATTTATATTTCATGGTTTGTGACCCATCTGTCCATCCCATCCTCCAAGTTAAATGGCAGAAAATTTATCATTGTTTCACAGCTATCGATAGTGACGTTCTCCCTGATGTTCTTGGCATCTCTGGAGTATTTCACATGTGGTCCAAACCAGTAGCCTTGGATGTGCCTCTCATGAGCACTCCTTCCTTTGCTGAAGGAACCCTCCCTTAAGGCTCCCACTCCCCAGGTGCTGGATAATCTGCCATCCTATAGTCTTTCCTCTCCCTGGAGTTGCTTGGCACTGCACCCTCAATTAAAAGAGTGCCTGTTTCCACATTAGTGTTCAACTTGGTCCTCAACTTGGTCCTTGGTCCTGTTTACACATTAGTGCACTTGTTCCTTGGTTCAATTAGTGTCCTCAAGTTCCAGAGCCGCAGGGCTCAGGCTCCAAGTCTCCTATGGAAAATCCCCTTCAGCTTTTTCTTTCTGCCATTTCTTGGGCATCAGATCCTGTGTGGGGGACCAGGACACACCACTACCCTCTCCATGGCTTGGCTTCCCCATCTCTTACTTGCAATATGTATAATAATAAATGGTTTTATTCACAGAACCTCTTACTTCATGTTTACCAAATGAAACCAAGTTGGGCATGGGTGATGTTTAACTGTCAGTCTGGCACAGTAAAATGCTGTTGCTGAGCCTACACCAAGATGTAAAAGTTCATAAAGCCATTTGGGCCAGTAATCTTTCCGTATGGTTGGGATGAGGCAAGTATGGAATGAGTGAGGAAAGAAAAATGACAAAATATTGGACATGAAAATGAATTACTTTGGATCTGAACTGTTAAGGTCCTTGAATACACATACCACATTCTTTGAATATTATTTGTAGGTAAACGAAATTATGAAAAATTTTTAATTATAGGTGGGTAGCATGGTTAATTCTTTCTTTTACTTTAATTTTATTTTTTGAGACAGAGTCTCACTTTGTTACCCCCAGTAGAGTGCAGTGGCATCACAGCTTACAGCAACCTCAAACTCCTGGGCTCAAGTGATTCTCTTGCCTCAATCTCCTGAGTAGTTGGGAGAACAGGTGTCCACCACAATGCCCAGCTATTTTTAGAGATGGGTCTTGCTCTTTTTCAGGCTGGTTTGGAACTCCTGAGCTCAAGCAATCCACCAGCCTCAGCCTCTTAGAGTGCTAGGATTATAGGCATGAGCCACCAGACCCAGCATTTTTACTTTTATTTTTAAAAGATGCTTTTGGCAGCAATGCAAGATATAGTAATCTAGGTGCGTTTAATGAAACTAATGCAAAGATCAATGCAATAAAGTAAGAGATGATGACAGCCTGATAAAAGCCACGTATCTGTGTTAACAAGAATGCTAATATTTATTGTTTACTACATGGAAGGTACCAAACTGAAACCTAGAGAAGTAAAAAAAAAAACGAACAAAAAAAGTCATTAAAAGCATGAACACCTCATTCAGAATGTCTGGGTTTGGATACTGATACTACACTTATCTGTGTGATGTTGGATGAGTTATTTAATCTCTCTGTTTCTCAGTTTTCTCATCTATAAAATGGGAGCAATAATAGGATTTATCTGATAGGTTGTTGTGATTTTTAAATGAGGTGGTATATATAAAGTCCTTCAGATAGTGCTTGGCCATGGACTTACTCCTATTCTCTCATCATCATTATTTTCTAGGACCATATAGCTAAAAAAAATGGAGCTAAGATTTAAATTTTGATTATATGACCTCAGGGTCAACTCTCTTAAATACTCTGAGAATATTACTGAGAAGAACATATTAGAGTGAGGATTAGAGAGATGACAGAAATAAAATGTATGAGGTTGGACAGCTAAGTTTGTGAACTCATCCTAGAAAATGCGCTACAGATCTCATGGTGGAATATCACCATGGTCACCTTTGAAGTACTCCCCTTGGGTATGCGCTGACACCAGTGCCTAATGCACCCATCAGAGCAATTTTGGAAGTCTTTTTCCAGAATGTCATAGGAGGTCTGACAATTAAGTGCACAAACTCATCCTAGCAAAAGTGCTTTGAAGGGTGGACTGGGCACTGGCATTGGTGGGTAGCTTTCCTAGAAGACTACTTAGGAGGTGATGGTCGTGATATTCAGCGATGAGATATGTTGCACTTTTCCTAGGATGAGTTCACGAAGTTAATTGTCCAACCTTGTAAAGAATAAGGCAGAGAAAAGTGTCCAGAATGACTTTGGAGGTTTCTTATTTGGACACTTATCAAGGAGAGATGGGAATTAAGGGAAGAAAAGTTTCTCTACATAGTAAGTGATTAATAATGTCATATGCAGTGGCATATGGCAAGCTCAATTAGTGTAAACAAGTGATTGGATTTCTAAAAGGGATAGGTGGAAGGAGAAATCGGTACCCTTGATCAAAGAATTATACTCACTTAACTCACAAGTTAGAAATTTTGGGCAGAATGTAGCACTAATCAGAAGGGAGGGAATTCTTACCTAGCAAATGAAATGAAACACTGTGATCCCAGTGATAAATGATAGAGGTCATTAACTGCTTTTCTCTTTGCTTTCGGACAAATACACTTATATTAAACTCTGTGAACTTTCATCTTATGATTCTAAATTCGTTTTATAGAAGCCCAATATTTTTGCATGCTTTTCACATTTCCAAATGATTAAGTTGACCTGAGAAAAATGTTGAAAATATTGACCAAGATGAATTTTATGATTGGTTTATGAAATTTTTTTCAAATGAGCTTTAAAGTCAATGGTATACCGATGTAAAACTAGAGCTTTATTTTCTCTTTGTTAAAACAACAAGCTGTTCTTTGAATATTGGTCTGCTTTTTGATAATTGGTCAATAAGAAGTTAGAAAAGGCTTTTCATTGTCTTTTGAGGAATTCACCTATAAGGCACAGACTCTACGTTTTATCAGAATAATTTCATGTGCTGTATGTTGAGATTACTCTGTCCTTGATTATCCAAGAGAACACAGACTTAACACTTGGAAATGGTTAAATGTTCACATCACTTCCTATGTTTACTTTTGAAACCTTTTATTGTCACTTTGATTAAATAGGTAGTAAAATATTATTCTTTAGTGATTTATGATCCTTATTAAGCAACTGTTCAAACCTTGTGGCAAGTTTTGATATTTTTGTCTTACCTAAATAAAATTCTAAATGAAATCTTGAACTCAAAGGAACTTTCAGGGATCCTGGAAAATCACAAAGGATATTTTATCTTATAAAAAGACAGGTGAAAAAGGTAATTTTAGTTATTTGATACGTTGAATTGCATGCGAAACATTGTCAAATAAGAAATGTGTAACCTTTCCTGAGTTGAGTTTGTATGAACAAAACATTACTAATATAAATGTGTGAGGATCCTAGAAATTTGTTAATGTTTCACTGGCCCTATGTGCCACTTTACCTGAAATTAAACAACAGTATAGCATTATGTCATAATTCTAATTATTATTTTTTAAAATTGTAAAAATAACCAAATGTACCCCCTCCCAATTTCCTGGCTAATTGCATTTTTTTTTTTTGGAAATAAATTCCTCATCAGATCTTTAACCAGGGCCAGTTTAAGTTCATCATCAACAGGTAGTTTTTTGTTACTCTAAAGCAACAGTTCTCAAACTGTGGATCACAACCCCTTTGGGGGTCGCCCAAGACCATGGGAAAACACATATTTCCGATGATCTTAGGATAACAGTAGCAAAATTAGAGTTATGAAGTAGCAACGAAAATAATTTTATGGTTGAGTGTCACCACAACATGAGGAACTGTATTAAAGGGTCGTGGCCTTAGGAAGGTTGAGAACCACTGCTCTAAAGTGTCCCTAAAAACACTTAAAATAAGATAGAGCCCAGAATGCTTCATCTGCAACAAAAAGAGGATGTTTACAAGATCTGTGAAAAGGACTAAGGCAGACATTGAGACACAGAGTTTGATGTCATTATTTAAATAACTTTCAGACCATATCCCTGGACTGAATCAGAGTTTCTATACTTCCTTTGGAGAAGCTGATAAGTTAATGAGATAGCTAACCCATGATGAAGCAGAAAAGAATTAATTGCTTAAGACTGAATAAAGTAATGAAAGATGAATATGGGTCTAGTTTGGCATATTATTAATGTTTTAATGTTCTGTTTCCCCTTTTCTGTTAAGCCATCTATAAATTATAAAAACTTTTATATCATATTTTTGTAAATAGAAATAAAACATTTTTTACTCCCTGTCTGATCCCTCCAGCACTCAAAACTCTTAATAAACATTCTTATTTTCATGGTAATGTGCATATAATTATTAGTATAGGTTGAATAAGAATCTGTCCTTTTTGTAACAGAACATAATTGGAAACATTGCTTATTTAACAAAAGATTCAACTGAAATGTTATATTTGAGAATGATGCATAGAATCAGATATGACCAGATAGTTTTAAGGAATCATGTAGACTTTATGGAATTGTTGTTTACAAAGGCTACTTGGGAAAACTGGCCTGGTACCTGATGAAATGGGGAGTTGCTTCCTGGCAGACTCCAGAATCTTAGAATATTTTGGGGCCTAAAGAAGAGGAGTGGTCACATAAATCTGTAGATATTGCAGGTGAAATCTTGTGATGAGTAATTGGCTTGACTTCCTAGCCAATGAGGTTTTAAAAGTCCAATTTGAGATTATTTGTGAAATCTTCCAGCAAACTCAAAAAGGCCTATGGGGTCAATTACCATTCTTGTGGCACCTACATAAATAATTAAATTTAACAAGAATAGACTTATTTTATGATTGAGAATAATCTTAGTTTGATTATCTCTGATCAAAAGAAGAGAGTTGATAGAAATTTTGTAATTCATTTAAAAACTATAGAATACCCTTGTGGATTATGACATGCTTTATTTATCGTCTTTGAGTTATTTACCTATTTGTATTCATAAACTGCATAGTTTTATTACTTACCTATAAATTATACTCCATCCTGCCATCTTGCATACTTGCCAAATCTTATCAAATAAAATTTTGGAGGTTTCCTTCAATGTATGGTTACAAGTCTCCAAGTAAAATTTCCAATTTTGTACCACCCTTCTGATTTGATATCACTGAGAACTAAAATCTGATTGTACAGATTTTTCTTGTTTCATGACTGGCCTTCTCCACTAGGATCTGAAGAAGCCTAAGAACTAAAGCTGGATGACTTGAAGTTTATATCACAGAAGAACCTGTATGGGCAAACTGTGAGCCTTGAGCTGCTGCTTTGTGGGCCACTTAGAAAACTGACTGGAACTCTTGCATCTTCCTTACTCTGTTGTTGGAAATAACCATGACTGTGAAACCTCTCTGCTTCGACCCCACTGCCAAAAACATTCAGATTGCAAAGTAGGAAATCTGTTGGATTGCCACTGCCATCTTCACTCTGCTATAGAAATACACTTCAAGCTCAATGTCTAGGAATTTCACCTGGTTGCCCTTTGGTCTCAGCAACTAGACTCAAAGCCTGCTTATTTGTTTATTTCTATTGGAACCTCCCACACTAAATGACAGAGTGCTTGCAGTATCTAGCAAATATTTTCTACTGCCAAGTCTCAGCAGATGGTTCAACTAGTCCTTCCACAACAGAAACCTGCTAATATCAACCAACTTTCCTGTTATTTAATGAGCAACTTGGATTATCTTGAACAAAAGAGGGAACTGACCAAGACAACTTTAACTTTCTTCTTAGCTTGATTCCCTGAGTTCTGTCTTTCTGTAGGTGCTTAATCTCCTTTTCCTTAGAACATTTGCTTTAGAAAACTTATAATTGCAAAATATTTCTCTGTCTACCTCTTTGAGATATATAAATTTTTTTTTTTTTTTTTTTTTGTTGCAGTTTTGGCCAGGCCTGGGCTTGAACCCTACTCCTTTGAGCCACAGGTGCTGCCCAGAGATATAAATATTTTTTACAAAAGCTTCTTATCAGTTTTATACCCAGAATTGTCTTTGTCAAAAGCCTGGAGATACCTCTTTGAAATGCAATCATCAATGAAAATAGAGCTCTTATCTTTTAGTTTCTGTGGTAAGGTAGGAACCCAATTTAAGTGGGTACCTTAATCTAAATTGTAAAGGTACTTCTTGTCACAAAGGTAGGAGAGTGTTTACTTTTCCTTTGTATAAAGCCAGTTAGAAAACACAGGATGGCCTGTATTCTCTACTCACCTAGCTTTTTTTTTTCCAACAGGTTTTTCATTGGCCTTATAAAGTCAACCTTAATTCCTCAAAGCAGTCTGGACACCTAAAAACCCTCCTGCTCTTTGTGTCAGTGGGATTGAATTCAGACTGTACCGTGGTCTTCCTCTCCTGCAGCAATAGGCTTAAATATTAAGTGTTTCTTGATTATTTAACAATGTCAGTTTTTGCTTTGATAACATAAAACCCACAAAACCATTTCAATTTCCTCATATATACTCAGATATTATATCAAATATAGACATTTTCTTGGACTCATACATTTAGAGCTTAAAATTAAGCAGTCTACAAGCAATAAGCCTTTTTAACCCAACTTAAAAGTATAATTCACAATGCAGGTAAATATTTAAAATTTACCTAGGGCTTCATATTACAAGATGGATTGTTGTTCTTTTTCAATCCAAGTAGGATTCTTAGTGATTTGGACAAAAACAGTGATTTTTTTTTTTTTTTTTTTTGTACTTTCACCCCCTGTGAAGTGATGAAGTTAGGAGTCCTGGAAACCTGAATGTGCTTCCTCCTATAAACATTAGCACCTGCCTACGTTCCTGAAAGTTTTATTAAAGCTAGAGCTTCGATCAAATCCTGGACTCCTGCCTTAGCTAGCTGCAAAAGGCATACATATGAACACCAAGGTTGCATTTTACTCTTTATTTTAATTCTTAACCGGGAGGCAAACTCATGAGGTCTGCTTAATGGTCTAGCACCATTAAAATAGAAAAGAAAAGGAAGAGGGAAGGTGGACCAACTCCAGAGAGAGGGAAGCAGGAGGAGACAGACCCCAGAGAAGAGCATGTTTGCATCAACTCAGTTCAACTTATAATTCTTCTCCACTTCCCAGTAAAAGTTTTATGCACTCTTCCCTTAACACCCAGGAATAATTTCTTTTCCTTAGGCGTAAAGCTTTGGCTGCATAGAATGTGTCATGAATAAAATTTGGACAATTTTTCATGAGAAAATTCTTCTGACCCTGATAATAACATTCATTTGCTGTTTCTAGTGATTTCTACTATTCTTCAATTTTTAATTTTCTACCTTAACTCAAAACCTCTTATTTACTTATTTATTTTTACTTGATGTTGGCCAGCTCCCGAGTGCAAGATTTTTCACTTTTCTTTAGTTGTAGTAATTGAATCCTGAAATTCAAAATCTGTTTTTCCTAAATGATATCTAATGTGAATGTAAATTTAGTATTTGCACAGGTTTTAAAAGCTCACATGATCAATGCTTTATACATGAATTTCAGCATCATAATATTGTGAAAGGCATTCTAATAAGACAGAAAGCCACGGTGATTCACTCCCCAAGGCTGGAAGTCTTCACAGAATTCAGCAATCTAAGTTAGAGAATCCTGAGAGCTCTGGTTTTCTTTCTTTGTGGCTTTATTTCTTCAACGGGACAAACTACTTAAGCAATTATTTGTTGCTTCTTTGCAGCCATTTCCTTCTTTATGAACAATTGACCTATGTGATAATTTCAGTAGTCACTGCATTTTAATGACTTTTTATGGCTTGTATACTACAAGGTAAAATTACATGTATCCACCTTGTATCCACATGTAATGGATCTGCTTTGAGGAATCTATAAATAAAAAAGAAACAGAAAGTAAGTTTTCATTAATGAACAAACTTCCTTTTTATAGCCTTGCTTGATTGTTAGGTCACTCTTTTCTTATCCTCTTGTTTTCTTTTCTTTCTTTTTTTTTGGCAGTTTTTGGCTGGGGCTGGGTTTGAACCCACCACCTCTGGCATATGGGGCCGGCACCCTACTCCTTTGAGCCACAGGTGCTGCCCTATCCTCTTATTTTCTTATAGTATCTATTTCTACCCTGTGTTATACGATGGACGCGAGATATCAAGACCCAAAGTCAATTAATATAATGCCAATTAGAAAGTCTTTATTAAAGAAAAGACCAAATGGCTGGCTGTTCCCCCAATATGGAGAGCAGCCCAGACCACCGGTAGAGTTCAGCTTATATAATGTGGGCTGATGCAATCTTGGATGAGTTTGTGTGATTAGAAAATTGCAGAGGCAGGTGTTGTTTAAATGCTTACATGAGTATACAATTAAAATAATCACAGGCATCTAGTCACATTGGTTTTAGTCATTCCTTCTAACAATATCTTTCTAGCCACCATGTATGGTTGGGCTCTCTCAGTATGGTGGGGGGTTGCGGAGGGTAAACTGGGGAAGTGTGGACTAGCTCCTGCAACTCAGACTTCTCAGCACCATTACTTCTGCTTCCCCCCTTTTTTCCTTCTGCCTCCTTTAACATTTCATTAAACAGTAAACAGTTTATTATGATTTCTTACACATTTATCCTATACTTAATGTCTAATACTTTCTACCATTTATCATTTATTATTAATCTTTTTGTTATCTATTTCACCTACTCCTAAACTATTGTTAAGCCTTAGTAACTTCCCTAAACTACTGTTAAGCAGTCTCCCTCCCCCCACCCGCTATTGATTGTGTCTTGCTGATTTAGCAGGCTGATTTAGCAAGAATTTAAGGGTGAAGCAAAAAGGAAGGCAACAAATGGGGATGAGAGTGACAGGATTTTTATTCCATCTCACCTGAAGTGATAGTATTCTAAAGAATGCACATCTAGAAATATTGAATTAGATATAGACAGTCAAAAAATGAAATGGCTTGAGGCACCTTTTTTCATTAAGATTCCTTTGTTAAAAATATACAAGTTCAAAATTGTATAGCACATGATAGTCTTGCAGCAGAGGTAATAAAGAAAGAGAAATACACACTGCATTTGGCTTGGCCCTGTGACTGAGTTTTTAGGGCTTCTATACTTTACTAGATCTAAAATTTGACCTTCAGCTTTGAACACATAGTGGTTCGGTTTTATCAGCTGTAGTCATGTGGGGTAAAATGAGTTATGTGATCAAGCTCATGAGACTTCCGATTTACAGAATGACTTATTTATTCATAAATAATGATACATCTTTCTAGTTAATGGAAGTATCTTATATAATATAGCATTTTCCAAAATGTTTTACTGCATTATGATTTTTTTTG
This sequence comes from Perodicticus potto, assembly GCA_963574655.1. NCBI lineage: Eukaryota > Metazoa > Chordata > Mammalia > Primates > Lorisidae > Perodicticus > Perodicticus potto. Next base: position 22,934 of record CAUYRH010170082.1, on the reverse strand, counting down.
TGGAACATAGAGTAAAAAACTTGACAAGTTGAATATCAAAATGGACAATGGCCAGACCTTATATGAAAATGGAATTTAGACATACACTCTTTGAAGGAACCATCTTGGGAAGACAGCACAACCTCTGCAGCAAGGGTGTCTAATCTTTTGGCTTCTCTGGGCCACATTGGAAGACGCATTCTCTTGGACCACATATTAAATATACAAACACTAACAAAAGCTGATGAGCAAAAGCCATGTGTAATTTTTATGATATTAGCAGATTAGCAAAAAAACCCTCATATAATAATTCTAATTATTTTATGGCCCAACTGATCAGACTCTTTTAAAATCATTGAGCAGATCTCAAGTTTGCAATCACTAATATAGAAAGTATATGTTTCTAAGTAATAAAACATCTTTGTTTTTTGTTATTTTTTATTAGAAAGTAAAAGAAAAGTGCCATATTTGACATTGTATTTGAGAAACTCGTGCATTAATATCTGGTTGGAGGGAAGTAGATGCAATTCTCAGTTGAGTTCTCAGTGCTCATTTGATATTTTGGTTCTAATTTTACTCTTAATGTGCTTCATGTTGGAAAATATTTGCTGGCAAAGTAGGTGCTGCCAAAAAGTGATGACACGAATAAGGCATGATTATGAAGTGAGGGATATTTGTCTTTGGGATGATAGGACCCATGAAAGTCCTGTAAAGAGACATGAGCACATTTTTCTTTAAGTTGATTGTCAGATTGCAGCTCTATGCATTCCATTGGAAAATTGATAGGTAACATTATGTTGACCAAAAATGAGTTGCAAATGCACCACAATATTATTTTTGTAGAAACCTTGAAATCTATTTTTAATCAAAAAAGCAAGGCTGCATATTTTTAACTTTTTATAGGACTGTGTTTAGTCAACATGTGGTAAAAATTGTCTTAATTTGAGCTTGCCATAATTTCAATTTCATTTGGAATGCTGTTATGGTTTGAGACATTGTATTGGTAAGTTGGTTTTTAACCTGAAGATGTATTTTTAACTCATTTAAATAAACAATTAAATCCACTAAAAATGCTAAATGTGTAAGTTGGATTTCATTGTCAAGTTCTGGCACAAATTCAGTTTTTGATGCCATAAAGAACTTGATAAAATGTCACAAATCATACACTCTTTTCAGCATTTGGCTTTGACTTAACCATCTTTTTTCTCAAAAGTAAACGATGTTGTTATAGTCAGCACTAATACTTCTAAGAAAATCTTGGAATTAGTGATGGTTCAATACCTTGGCCCTTATGAAATTCACAGCCTTGCTGACGATTTACAGACGTTATCCATTTTTAAAGCTTTTGCGCATATATTTTCTTGACGTATAGTAATACTTCATCAAACATGAGTTTGAGATGGCAATTGCATCATCTATGACTTCTATAAGTCCCTCGTTTTTATCTACCAGCAGTAGCTATAATGAGATATGTTAACAATGGATGTATTTTTTACTGCTTTGTATGAATATCTTGATTTAGTTATGTTTATTAATGGCACTAAAGAGAGCATTTCTTCAGTGATATTATATTCATCATTAATATCTGTAATAAAAATGGTACATTGAGCTGTATTTGTAGTGCAAGTGCTTTCATTTATTACCCAAGAATAAATTTAAAATTATCAGCTTTACTTTCCAAACTTGTTTGCGTAGATTTTCCAGTTTCTTAATTTGCTTGGCTATTAATCAGTTTGGTGAGACAAACTGATTTTAGAAATACTCCCCATTTTTTCATGATAAATTATATCTTCCACACTTTCCGTCCATACATTGCTTGATATACTCACCATCAGGAAATGATGTTGCTATTTTTGCTATTAAATATGCTACCAGATAGATAACTTTTACAATAGAATCCATCTGAGTTGTAACTTTGTAAAAAAATTTTTTTTTGTTTAGAAGACGTTTTTTTCAGTTCTGCTATTTTGTCCTTATGACATAATCCTTCATTTGCAATAGAGTCTGGCGGCATGTTTTTGCATGTAATGCCTTTTCAAATTATAATCTTTGAAAACTTGCGCAAATCACTTACCAATGAAGGTGGGTGTTTTATTATTTGCCTTGACAAATAGCAATCATCTGTCTGCTTTTCAGTGTACTCTCTTCCTTCGTTCATGATTTTTCTTTTGGGGGGTTCTGTGTTCTTTGAGACATTGTGGAAGCCATGACTGAGAATTAGAAAGTAATAATAGGTAAGGGACTACATTTACTTTTATTATGAAAATCAGTTGACAGGAAATGGAAAGCAAGGTTTGGTCCCTTTCATATCTTGGCTGCCAATGCAGGGTGAGGGGGAAGGGCTGATTGAAAAACATGGTAAGTGATGTATGAGGTGGTGCTGAGGTGTGGAATTATCTTCAATAATCAAATAAGAATGGTTACCTTACTTCTAATAACATTAAATGCATAATATTGCAATGACAGGTTGAAAGATTTTTCTTTTTTTTTTTTTTTGAAAGATTTTTCATAATCACTTCCTTGCCAAGTCACCAGAAGCCCATATAATGTCTGATGTTGCCAATTGGACGGTTTGTGCTTGGAAGGTAACACAGTGGAAGCCACACACTGCTGTAACACTGAAACCATGTGTGCATGCACATAGCAAGAGTGTCTATGTTTATTTTACATGACATTGCAACATGACCTTGTCATCTACAAAGTTCACACTTGAAAACTACACAATTGAGTTCCACCAAAAAAAAATCTCTTAATGTTTTAAGTAAGTTTATAGTTTTGTGTTGGGCTGCATGCAGCCCATGGCTAGATTGGACACCCTTACTCTACAGCAGTTGGCCTGATACTTTGTGAATAGTCTAGAAAATACCTTTGGGCATTGGGGAGTTAAAGAATGTACCAATATAATAGCAGACCTTTATTCTCACTTTTTCAATGGAATTAAACCTAAAATCAGACAACTAATTAGAAAACAGAAATTGTCAATAGAGTGGAAAATAATCTTTCATACGAACTACAAATCTGGAAGGACATTGTATTTTTAAATGTCCCTAGAACACAATAAGAAACATCCCTGAATAAATTTATGGTCTTACACAGTAAGGGGCAGGTGGCACACTTCCTAACAGATCACCTATTAACAAGGACATGTGTAGAAATTACAAATAAAATGAACACTAGAAAAAAATGCAATCCCATTGCTGGGCATCTATCCCAGAAGAAAAAAAAACTTTTATTATAAGGACACTTGTACTAGGCTGTTTATCGCAGCCCAATTTACAATTGCTAAAGTGTGGAAACAGCCTAAATATCCTTCAACCTGGGTTTGGATTGGTAAGCTATGGTATATGTGTACAATGGAATATTACTCAGCCATCAAAAATAATGGAGAGTTTGTAGTAACTTGGATGGAGGTGGAACATATTATTCTTAGTGAAACATTACAGGAATGGAGAAGCATGAATCCTATGTATTCAACTTTGATTTGAGGACAAGTAATGACAGTCAATGACACAGTGGGGCATGGAGGAAGGAGAGAGCAGACAGAGAAGGAGGGAGGAAGTGAGGGAAAGAAAACAAAAAACAAAAAAGAAAGAAAGAAAAGAAAATAGTGACTAACTTTCATATAAATTGGATTCAATTTTGACAAAGTACATTACTTAAACATTAATTTTTTAATTCAACTTGTCAATATGTTGTTTAGGATATAAGTGAAACATGTTTGTAATTTCCCTTTACAACAATATGTTTTCTCCAATTTCAATATCAGGTGTATCCAGATCAAATAGAATGATACTGAAATATTTCTTCTTTTTTTTATTGTTTATAAGATTTCTGGAATTGCTTGTTTTGTAAAATCATTGTGGTCTATGAGTTTGTGATAGCTTGAACTTTGTTATTTCATTTAATTCATTGCCTAATTACTGTTTTCCTATGAATGATTATACTGAGGTTAATATGTTAGCATAGCAGTATTCCCAGATAGTTTTTTGTTTGTTGGAAGGTTGGGCTTTGGGGGGGGCAGAGTTAATACTTTGCATGAAATATTTTACTTTATAACAGTGAAATTGCTTTCTCTTTTGTCTTGTGATTTTTTTTGAGGTGAAATTTTAAGTTTCTGTGTGAGTAGTACTATTATACCTATCTTGAGTGTCTTGCTTCTTGTACTGTATCACATCATACCTTTGTTTAATTCTTAATAAACTGTTCACTTATTAAAAAAAAAAAAGAAAAAAATGCAGATCCATTTTTAAAAGGAAACCAAGACAAAGAACCCGTCCCTTTCCCCCAACTCAGATCAATGAAAGTGCTCTGAGAAAAGAGAAAGCACTTAAACACTCCTGGTGAATAAACGATAAATGTAGATGATAAATTTTATCAACTCCTGGTAGATACTGGCAACACTCTTTCTACATCAAATCCTGACACCTTTCCTCAATTTTTTCCTTGAAGTAAACAAATACCACAGGTAGTAGATATTTCAAATAACCACAGATTTTCCGTTTCTGTTACTATAACCTTGTGTCCCTGCCCAAAACATTTCTTCCTTCTGTGACACAGCTCTTGGAAATTTAATAGGGATGGACCTACTTTGCACATGGAATTGTAACATTAAATGCATACCAGAGTTCTTGAGGTTCAAAGGACTCATCTGTTAATAACCAAGTATGCCTGCTCTGGATAGACCTTCGAGTCCTCCACTATATTTGATTTGTGGTTTTTATCTATCCATAATGGCTCTATTCCTCTTTTATTTCCTCTTTATATTGTTAAGGTGGAACAAACACATTCTAATGTCCTCCTTAGATTATACTAAATAGTAGCTGTTCTCAGTCTTCTAGAACACTGTATATGCTTTCCATCTCCAAACTCCCATGATAAAAACCTCTGAGTGAAAAAAATAACTATTCATAGTCTATTTAATAAAATAAGTATACTTGGCAGATAAAAACAAAACAAAACAAAAAAAGCCAGACCTCTGAGTGATTCTGATCTCATCAAACAAGTCCATATAGAATTATAGCCAATGAAATTCCTACTTGCACCTACACAGATAAATGACATTGAAAATCAGCGTGTAACTTTGATAGCTCCTCTTTCTCTCAGAAAAAGAACTAATTATAATAGATGAATCAGAGTTAATTTAAATTTGCATTCAACAACTTTTATTGGATGATGGACCAAAATTTTGCTACCTAAAAGAGATTAATAGAGATCCAAATATGTAATAAAGCTAATATAAAGCCTTTATACTGATCTCCTGTTGTGGATCTCCTATTGTGGATAACTCCTTCTTCTGCCTTTATGGGTACTACTTCCTTTACACCAGAAGGTCTAGTCCATTTCCCTTGGGCTCCCATCCAAAGCAATTTAGGAATATTATTCTGAAACCAAATTCTCTAAGTTGCCAACATTGGAATTTTACACATGACCTCCAAAATGAGGTTAGCCTTCATTATTTAGGTACTTTATCTGGAAAGATTATTGATTTCAGTCTTTCTAAAAATAATCCGTGTTCCTAAGGTTGGAATCTTACAAATAGAAAAGATCAAAACAAACTTATTACTAATTCTGGCAGAAGTTATTATAATGCCACCTTTTCCTTAGATAGCCTACAGATCATTCTGAACTTGTTGGCATGAGTAGCTCTCGATTTCTTGTTGGCCAGTCATGGTGACATCTGTGCCATTAGTACTATTTCTTGCTCTACTTGGATCAATAAAACAGATAAAGCATAATAGGCTATTTCTCATCTTAAGGAAGAAGCTACTTGGCTTCTAAGTAGCTTGATTTATTCTCTTGGCCTATAATCGGGGACCCTAGTTCTAAAGTATTTTACAAGGATTATAGTTATTCTTGTTTTGTCACAGTAGTCATGAAGCCTGTTCCTCACACGCCATCAAGAGTCATAAATACTTCTGTCCTGCCACTCTCTCATCAGATGATCTCCATGAAAAAAGATGAAGAAGCTCTCATAGTTCAGCAGGCTATGGCGGTAACTGTCTAACCTCCGAATGGTATTCTAGTGCAAACAATTGTTTTTTAATCTCTAGTTGGTGGCGGCTCACATCTCACATCGGTTCTTATATTCTTCGTGTTGTTTATATTCCACCCTAAGTATTTACAGTTCAAAGGTCAAATAGGGATTTAGGCAGAGTTTATATAAGGTACTGTGGTTTGCCTTCTCAGCACCTCTCCTTTATGGGATCCCCTCTCACTTTCTGTGGTTGCTTAGATGCTTTCCTCTGAATGCTCATGCCAGAAAAATGTTTTCCCTATCAGACTTTTAGCATTTCTATGTCCCGTTGAGCCTGCACCCTGCCCTCAAGCTAGTACTATAAAAATGAGAAATTTACTGAATGTCAGCTTTTTTCCCCATTCTTCAATGATTCATCCCTCTCCAAAATCTGCCATCTCTTTTTATTTTTCTTCACTTTCCAGAAGATTCAGGTTGTTGCTTTATATTTTTCTTCTCTCCCATCCCCCAAAGTTTATTTCTATTACCTTTTAGAATCAGAATGTTAGGAGCTTACTTTGTCAATGCTGAACGAAGCAAATCCTGGAATGTATCATGTGGATTGGGGAAGCCTAGATTGATTATTTTTCCATATGTGGTTCTCAATTACATATCTTAAATATGGAGAAGAGACCATTCTTTCCTCACTACTTTGGAATGACACTGCATGGAATGGCTCTATGTGTGTCTGTATTTTAGTTTTTTATTCAGTTCTTTATTCTCTTTTATTGGTCTGTTTGTCAATCCTTGCTTAATACCACACTGTTGTGATTACTATATCTTTTCAATCATCTTGATATTTAAATTTTTGACATCTTAAGCTTTATTATCCTTACTTTGGAGTATCTTTGCTATTTTCTTTCTTTGCCCTTATAAGTTTTAGAATAAGTTGGTCAATTTCTACAAAAAAATTCTACTTGAATTTTGATTGGGATTATGTTGAATATCTAAATTGATTACAAGATTTTTGCCATTTTTTCATTACGAGTCTTTCAATTCATGGTATTCATCTAAGACTTCCAAAGTTTTTTTTTTTTAATTTAACTACATAATTTCTCTCCCTAACAAGTTGCTTTTATTTTCCTTTTTGTTGATGGATTGTTATATCTGTTTCCCATTGCGAGTTTACGAAGCTGATTGAAAGTTTTGGACACATGGATTAATTTGTTGACTTTAACCTACTCTGGTAGAGTCATCAGGTAGGTTGTTTGAGGAACTTTAGTATCCTGTATCTTCATATATTTTCTTTTGGCTGATCACTTTTCTTAAATATAAGGGCTTTATCTTCTCTTTGGAGGGTTAAGTTACATCTGCCGGAGCCTGAGAAGTAAATAAGAGAAAGAAATTGGGGATCTTGGTATAAAATCTGCAGAAGATCACTTAACTTACATGCTATCGAGGTTTTGTTACCTGTGATGATACCCTGAATGTTGTCTTACATTCCCCAGGCTAGACACTATGTTATTTTATTCTCTGCCACCCTGAACTGTCATGGGTAGGATAGAATCAGTTGCTCAGAAACATATGCTAGTGAGGGGGTTTATAAAAATCTTTTCATATGATTCACGTTATATTGCTAGCATTTCACATTCCCATTGTCCTTTATTCCAGGGGCATTTGGTACTATTGGTTTCTAAGTCTTTGAAATTCTGTAGTGAAAATTAGGTTGTTCTCAGTTTTCACTTTTTCTGGCTTAGTATTCAGCTCTGTTCTCTGCTAAATGGCTCAACATTTATCCATCTCCTTTACAGCTTCCAAAATTTTGTGTTATATTGAATCTTTTTCTGTAGGTTAACTTTTAAAATCTCTTTTTAAAACCCATTACTGTAGTTTTAGTTGCATTTGGGAAGGAGTAAAATATGATGCAATCAACCAACCATCTAATTTGGAATGTGATAACTTTATTATCAGAGACGTCTTCCCTAAGAGTCCTAAGGATATATTTAACACCATAGTTATACCAACATTATGCTTACAAATAGACATTTCAGTGGGCTCTATTCTAAAAAATGTGTTACACAACCATTCATCTTATAATGATTCTTAGACTATATCTAAAGGGACATTTTCTAATCTTTTTCTAAAATTTCAGATTTACAAGTGTGATATTCATAAAATATGTTTTCCTCAGCACCGTCCACACACCTATACCTACTTCACCCCCATGGCTTGCAACTTTTAGTTTTAATTTATGATATTAGAACTGTTTAGGATTACATAAAATCGTTTTGGAGGTCACCTAAGTTTCTACAGTATTAAAAACAGCATTATATTTGAAGTAAATAAGCAATTGATCAAATTCTTGTGGCAGTTTGTGACCTGAAGCCCATGTGTGACTGTCTAGATCCCTAAGTGTGTCCCTGACACACAACCCAAACTTCACAGAATAAATCCCTTTATTTAGATTCAGTCAAAGGCTACACGTTTCCCACACCTCAAGAATTTGATCAATTGCTTGTTTACTTTAAAAATAATGCTGTTTTTAATACTGTTGAAGCTTAAGATACCTTTGAAATGATTTTTATGTTATCCCAAATAGTTACTGTAATTGAGTTATAATTATTCCCATAGTTTATGAGGTAATCTTATTTTCCCTATAATTTCAGTTTATGAGATAATTTTATTTTTTATTTTCCCTATAATTTCAAAATTGATACATATTTAATATATTTAAGTAAGTGGGATCCTTTCACAGTTTAATTGATAGTTCTTTATATTCCCCATGGTACTCTTCTGCTTAGAATCATCAAATATCATAGTTATGAAAGCTTTTCAAGAAATGATGATATAGAGGTCCACACAGGTGATATGATCTAAGTCACAGTAGATGTTTATATGCTGAGTAGCAGAGAGTTTTGAATTTTCTGTCCTAGTTCAGGACTTTTTCTTCATTGCACCAAAATCACCTCCTCTAAGTCAGTCTAATCAGAGTTCTGTGCACTTGATTTTAGGTTTTTACTCTATGGTGATGGATATCAATAACATATAAAATCTTCTGCCTGTTCCAAAGACTGAATTTATTCATTCAAGAAGTCATTCATTCAACATGAATTATCTTTTTGCCCCAGTACTGAGGCAATAGAAATGTATAAGACAGCCAACAGCCAAGACCCCTGTTTTTCTAATGTGTACATACTATTTACATAGTCAGAAAGCTTAAGTGTATAAGTACCATAAAGTAAGGTAATTTCAGATGGAGATAAGATATAGGGGTTGCAAAATTTAGGATGGTCATGACAGACGCTCTGAGGGGAGGAGGAAAGCCTGACTTTGGAGCAGCACCTACATCTGTCCCCACCCACACTCCCAAGGCCCCCACCCATCCCTGATTAGGACTGAAGTAATCATCTCTAAACTTCTTGGAGTCTTGCCTACCAATATCCCTCAGAAAATGTCTGCAGATGAAAGGGATTGTCTCCCCCCAAATTATAACTTGCACCCAAATTTAGATATTAAGGTCATCCTCACTCCAGAGGTCTTTGTAGGGTTGAGGCCTTTGTTACAACTGCATTACAGTTCAGGTTCTCTTTCTGTCTATCCTGCTTCTGTTATTCTTGTGCCAACTACTGCCAGATACAAGGGTGGCCATAAAGTTCATGTATAATTTAAAATAGTCTATTTTAATTTACCCATGAACTTTATGGCCACCTTGTACAATTGTGCACAGAAATCTCCCTCTGAGGGTCAGTTTACCAGGAAATCTGACCTCCACTAATGGTGAGTCATTCTTCTACGAATAAAGAAAAAAAAATGCCCAGAAGTAACAGTGAGTATAAAGCTCCAGCCATAGGAAGGGGTGGGTGGAGCATTATGTGTGGGTATGAGCTGAGGTCACAGAGAGAGGCAGAAACTGAAACATAGGGTCATGCAGGCCAGGGTATGGAACCTGGACTGGACTTTATATTAACTATGAGAAGAAGTATTTAAAAAGTTTTAAGGAAACAGTGTAATGATTAAAAGAGTAAAGTTCACTTTTTTTGTGTGTGTGGAGAATGAATTATATCAAAGGTAGAGTTGAGGGTGGAAATAAAATCAGCAAGACCAGTCAGCTATTGTAAAGATTTGGAAGAAAAATGATATTGGATGGGTTATGATGGTAGTTTTGGACATAGAGAGACAAGGACAAATTCAAGAAATATTTTGGAAGTGGACGCCATAGTATTTGCTGATGGATTAAATGCAGAGGGTGATAAATAGAATAAAACATGATTTCTAGCTTTTAGTTCTTGTAATTAGGTGGGTGGTACTGCCATGTATTAAGATGTAACAGACTGGAAAAAGAATAACTGGGAGGGGAATAAATAATTTGGTTTTGACATATATTTAAGGTGAATTTTAGACCTATGTGTAAATATAGGTCTTAGAAGAAAGATTTTTATCGTGTGTGTGTGTGTGTGTGTGTGTGTATATATATATATATATATACATATATATATATACTATTTTGTACATAAATATCATAAAATCTAGGTCTTAGAAGAAAGATTTTATCATGTCTGTGTGTGTGTGTGTATATATATATATATATATATATATATACTATTTTGTACATATATATGATAAAATCTTTCTTTTGCATATAGGTCTAAAATTCTACTTAAATATATGTCAAAAATTATTTATTCTATTTATATATATTCTATTTATTTTATATATATAGTATATACATATTTAAGTTTATACTATATAACATTTACATTATATATAGTATACACTTTATGTATTATATAGTCTCCCACTATGTGACACCTAGTATGTATGTTACCTCTCTCCCTAAATAATCTCTGTCTATATGTTAAAATTTCTCTATCCTTCTCTCCATATATATATAAAAATTTAGAGTTATTGGCTTGGATGAGGTTCTTTAATAACACAAATGAGAAAAGTTAAAGTAGAAACTATACTTCAGACACTCCAACATTTATAAGTTAGTCTGAGGCAGAAGAATAAATAAAGAAGATTAAGAATGAGAAAATTATATAGGAAAAATCCTGGGAGAAAGTATTTTCTCAGAATCCCACGCATTTAAAAAAACCCCACAAATTCATTAAAAAATGAGTTATCATCTGTGTTGAATGTTGCTTATAAACTCAAGTAAGATGAGAATAGACAAATGACCAATGTGCTTTCAGTGACAAGGAGGTCTTCGATGGTCATGGAATGAAGGGGATGAAAATCCAGTTGGGATGGGTGAGAGAAAATGGGACAAGATTTAGAGAAAGTGACCTTAGACTCTTGAGAAATTTTGTCTTGAAAAGGAGGCAGAAAAATGGTGCACAGAAAGAAAGATAAGACACTAGAGCCATGTACTGAGAATGCTAAATAGAGCAAAGAAATTTACGAGGCAGGGCTAGAAGGTATAATTGTGGCAAGTAGGTTCTTGAGAAGAGAAGGAAGGGATTCTAAGTATTGTTAGGAAGTGACAGCCAGAGAGTCTGGGTCCAGATGCAGAATGGATGATAACATCTGTTGGTGGAAGATGATGGAGAACATTTTAGTCTATTTACTCTTAGAAGTATTGAAGTGTAGTGACCTGAGTCCAGCAAAGAGTGGATCTTACAAGTCTGAGTAAAGAATATGGTGGAATTACTTATTAGTGTTGAGATTTATGGTCTTAAATCTACCATGAAAACAGTAAGCAGGTTTGTGTAATTTTTTCCATGTTAAGTAGATGTAGGAATGGAGAAGACAGATTGTCGGCTGCAATCAGGACTGAGATAATACTAGATGAAAAGGGTAAAGAGAGAGAGAGACACACATGGAACAAAGACTAAGATGTTTGCAAAGACTCATTAAAATAGTGGACTTTGAAATCCAGGTTAGTTAAGGACAAAGGTCAGGACATAAGAGTATAAATAGTATAAAAGTAATAGGATCAATTTAAGTCTTGATGGGGAAAAAAAGTTGATGCTTTTGGGTTAATTAAATAAGGAAACTAATACTAAGGATAAGACATAGAGAATGTTAGAAAGTTGTTGATAAAACAAAGAGATGAGTGAGTGGCTGAAGTGAGAAGCTAAGTAGCAAAAGAGTCGTGATTGAGAAGGAATTTAAAACAAAAAGTTTATATGTTGGAAGGGTCATCCTTAAGAATACTGAACTTACCAAGTAGAAAGACAAGACAGGATAAACAAAAAGAATAAGGCAGAGACTGAAGTCGATGAGAATGAGCAGGAGGTCTGTTGAGAACAGCACTCACTAACTGGTGGTACAGACCTATATAATAAGCTTCAGTGGATGATGTCTTTGAAGGGTGTTTTTGAAATGGTTTGGATGTGGCAAGTAGACCAAAGCATACAACTACCCTAACTTCACACCCTTAAAACTTTAGGGTATGGAGGAAAGGAACCCCCATATGAGAGAGATGAAAGGGAGGTCATGTCCTCAGAGGACATTGTGGTGATATTAATAGTTGGTTCAATAATGAATGTGTCATTATTCGAGGTTGAGGTAAGTCCGGTTGAGATTGCCTGAGGATGCACTTTAGTTACACAAAGGCAGAGGAAGATTTGTAAGGACAGGTGTCTGGGGACTGGAAATGTGCAGAGCTGTACAGAGTTGAAGATTTGCCTGCATAACCTGGAATATTTAACTAGATGTCAATCATTCTCTGTATGATGGTTTAACAGCAGGAAATCTTATCTGGTGGAGTTAAAAAGTAGAGGTTGTGGAAAATTATTTGGATAAAATGGAGGCTTAAAGCATTAATCACAGGAAGAAAACTATACTACATTGTCCAATGTATTAAGCACAGTATGAATTACATATTTAATTGGAATTGCAAATGGTAGTTTGCCCTCTTGAGACCTATTGTATTTATAAAATGTTTCCTTCTTAGTAATTTTTCCTTTCTTTCCTTCTTTCCCTGTCTTTTAATAAGCTTATTTCTACTTGGTAGTCAATTAGCCTCCTGGAGAATGCACAGAGATCAATGCATTTCATTAAAGCAGAAGACAGGGCTTGAAACAGATCCATTAGAAATCCTAAGGGTTACACACATACTGGAAAGAATTGATAGAAGAGAAACTACTCTCCTGTGTACCTTTTTTTTTATTTTTTTATTTTTTTAAAAACACAGTTTATGAGAAGCCCTAACAACCTAGTGTGAAAACGGATGTTTAGATTAGGGAGCAGCAAATTTTGTAGCTGTGTATAGAAGCACACTAGGAGAAATTGTCCCTAAATAAATCAAAGATTACTTTTGCCAGTTCCTTTTATTCGTGCAATAATTTGTCACAGAGTTTAGGGTCTACAACTCCATCCTTTTTACAGGAGCATCTTTTTAACCTCAGACATAGATCCAGAATCTATAAACACAAAGTAGGAATGTGTATATTCATTTAGAATATTAGAAACTTGTAAAGTATTAGCTTAATCTTATCAATTATTACTATTTATAACCTAATTTGGTAGAGTTATGATGTCTATTTCTCAGTTAACTTCTTTAAAGATCCTTGTTTATTTAACCAAAGAAAGTTTATTGATAGTGAACAGTGAAATTATGCTTTTATAGTAGGTTGTTTTCTCCACACTCCCTTCTCGTATTATGAAGTAATGCAAAGTATCAGCCAAATGCCAGTTAATACACGGGACTGTGCTCGGCATTGAGATGCTGCAGTGTACGCCTTCATGTGTTAAATTCTTGTAGGGGAGAAGCAAAAATCCAGCTGACAGTTGGGTCTTTAAGCCGGAAACTCATCTCATTTAATCTTCACTCTGTGAGGTAAAGATTATTATATCATTCTCAGTTGTATATAAAGCTAGGATATTTTGAAGGAGCCTATCAAACTTTGTGCTTGATTTTATAGAAGCTGGGCAGATACCATGAAGCCTCTCAGAAGTCCCCTACTTATCCAATACAGTGCAGCTGTACAGTAAATATAACTGCAAATTTGGGGGAGTTCCTCAGCTATTTCCCTCATTTTATTGCAGCAAGGGTTAATGATCACTAATTAGCATCAGTACAAGGTATGACCAGAAACATTCTGGGTTATTTCATAATGGGATACTTGACATAAATCAACATTGTGAATATTTCCTGCCAAATTCATGCTTTTTGCTCTAGTCTGAAGTCATGTGGGTTTGGGTTGCACTTAAAGTAATGGCCTTCTGTGCTACCCACGTAGCAAGCTATTTCCCATTCACAAAAACACTTTTCTTTTCCAAAGGAACTGAGATAGCTACCCTAGGAGTGAGAAATCTAGCTGACTTCAGTTTTGTTATAATGTGGAATTCAAGTCACATCAGCAGTTTTGACATTTGGCTTCTCAAGTGTCCACCATGGTGGTAAATACATTTCTTCAGTCACCAAGTTATTTAGGAAGATTTTTTAAAAATCTATTTTCCTACTGACATTTTACTTTTTGGGGATAGTTTGAAACAGTCAATGAACAGAGATGAATTTATCATTTTATTAATCGTCTTTAGCAAACTTTTCTAAAATTATTGATAAAATAAAGGAAAAAGATATGATGTTTCAGAGATAGTTGCAATAAAACAGCTGTTTCAATAGAGAAAAAAATATAATTATTCTAGCTATCTTTTTACTGTGCTGTAAATACGCTGACTTTAAGGTAAGATTCGTAAAGATGATAAACGTTACCTTAAACTTCTAATGTTAAAGTGTTAACAGTTTGAAATTTATGTTTTAGATAAAGGAGTAGATTTGAATATCTTCCATCACTAATAGAATCTTTAAAGTATATAGAAAAGTGCTATTAATGTCCTAGAAATCATATACAGAAACTATTCTATTGATAAGGATGTGAAATAATTCTAATGTAAATTTTTTTTCCATGATTATGCCAAAATTAACACATTATTATACTTGGAAGGTGAAACATAACTTAATTTTGCTTTGAAATTTAAAATACAGGGTTTAAATTAAGCAAGCATTTCTGGATTATTGAATTGTGTATTAGTCATACATTTTAAAAAATGCTATAACACTTCAAAATTTCATCTAAATGAATAATGAGGTAAATTAAACTAATTTTAAGAACTATTAGTTTATAACAATATATAGTTTTCCTTTATGAAAAATGAAACATATCTCTAATTTAATAGTCTGTCATTTAAAATGGCACCACGGGGCTGAACACTCACAAAATGCTGATAGCAAAGCAAGTTTCAGAAAAAGAAACTTGGTATGAATAAAAAAAAAAAAATTAAGAGCTGCTGTGAGTCATTGTTCTGGTTTCCAAAGAGTAGTATTCCAATTTTTGGTAAGCAATTTAAAAAATCAGCACATTCAGAATATTTAGGAATTGCTATTCAGTATTTCACTTACAGTGTATGGTATGTTGGCTGTTTGTTAAACAAGTTCTGTTCAGAACATTAATCCTGCTAAGTATGAAAAATCCGCTGACATATGTTTTATATGGAATACTAAATTAGCATTCTAATAATCCTAGTAGTGATGTTGATGGCTGGAACCAACACCTTAAGAAAGAATAATACATGGCTCGGCGCCAGCCACGTACACCTGAGCTGGAGGGTTCGAATCCAGCCTGGGCCTGCCAAACAACAATAGTGGCTGCAACCAAAAAATGGCCGGGCGTTGTGGCGGGCGCCTGTAGTCCCAGCTACTTGGGAGGCAGAGGCAGGAGACTCACTTGAACCCAGGAATTGGAAGTTGCTGTGAGCTGTGATGCCACAGTACTCTATCCAGGGTGACAGCTTGACGTTCTGTCTCGGAAAAAAAAAAAAAAAAAAGAAAGAAAGAAAGAATAATACATACATTTGAAAAGAGCAAACTCAGGTCCGTGCATTTCAGTCATGGTTTCTTCAGCTTATTACCAGGTCACATGTGTATCACTTTGAATTAATTGGGTGGAAAATAAAGGTTAGGCATCTAAAAGTTAGAAAACTACACTATGAATCTATCTGTTAAATCTTTTTTCTTTTTGGGGATCTATTAAGAAATCTCCAGAAAATAGTTCAAGAAAGGTCATGGACAGGACCAAGTTAGGTACTATGAATTGATTCCCTAAGTATTAATTTTGATGATGTCCCTACTTCAGGGTTTTCATAAACATAAAATTATACTTTTCTCTATTTTCTCATTATATATTATAATTGTTCCTCTGATTGATTATAACAACTATATGCTGTAGGTAGAAAATTTAGAAATTAAGAAAATTATGAATATTATACATATATACTAATTAATAACTAATAATATGTGTTAATTAAATGTAATAAATCTAACAAAAGCCCATCACCATCCTTTAACACAAAGATAGTGTGAAATTTTTGTTTATTAAAGATCCTTGTTTAAAAGTCACTGCTTTGTAACTACAGAATTTTAATGACCAATTTATTCTCCTTGTTTTTCTGGTATAATCCCAGGTGAACAGGAGAAGCTGACAGGGCAAAAGAAAAGTCCAGTCCCATGGAAAATGTTACCCAGAGTGAAACTATTATAGCTATTGGTGGGAAGTCACAAAGTCAAAAGGAAAATTCCATGTTTCCTACCCAGTCTGTAAATGCATCCCTGCTAAACTGGAAAGATGTATAATACTTTCTCCAAATGCTTTTGGATTTCTTCATTCCTTCTTCTGTAAGAAGACTTGGATTGAATCCTGTGAACATTTTTTCCATAATCCCCTGGTCCATATATGTGATCTCATATTTACATAGAAACACTGATTCTGATTATGTTTCAGTGAAATGCTTTGGCTTTAAAGATGATGTCTCATGTGATCCTCCAAACTCTCAAAAGAAATTTTATATTAAGGCCAGCTATAGGAATAATGAAGAAGAAGTTAAAGAATTTTTAAAAATTTAATGTAATTTTAAATTTTACATTGACAGATAAAATTGCATAATGTATATTTACTGTATACAATATGAAATTTTGAAGTATATATACATTTTAGAAAGACTAAATCTGACCAATTAATAAATGTATTACCTTATATACTTATTATTTTTGTGGAGAACACTTTAAATCCACTCTCTTAGCATTTTTCAAGAATACAATGTATTAGTAACTATAGTCTCTATGTTGTACAATAGATCTCTTGAATTTATTCCTCCTATCTATATGAAATTTTGTATTTGTTGACATATCTTTGCTATTGTGAATAATGCTGTAGTATAAACATAGAAGTATAGATATCTGCTTGACACACTAATTTAATTTCTTTTAGGCATATATCCATTAGTGAGATTGCTGGATCATATGATAATTATATGTTTAGGGAGGCGCCTGTGGCTCATTGAGTAGGGCACTGGCCCCATATACCGAAGGTGGCGGGTTCAAACCCCGCCTTGGCCGAACTGCAAAAAAACCCAGAAAAACAGCTGGGCGTTGTGGTGGGTTCCTGTAATCCCAGCTACTTGGGAGGCTGAGGCAAGAGAATGACCAAAGCCCAGGAGTTGGAGGTTGCTGTGAGCTGTGTGATGGCATGGCACTCTACCAAAGGCAATAAAGTGAGAATCTATCTCTATTTAAAAAAATTCTATTTTTAATATTTTTCTTTTTTCTAAATTAAATCATAATTGTGTACATTAATGCAATCATGGGGCACAATGTGCTGACTTCATATACAATCTGAAATATTTTCATTGAACTGTTTAACATAGCCTTCATGGCATTTTATCACTCTTCAAAGACATTTATATTCTGCATTTAGTAAGTTTCACTTGTACCCTTCTAAGATGCACCGTTGGTGTGACCCCACCAATCGCCCTCCCACCACCCATAAGAACTCCTTTTATTGCTAAGAGAGTTTTCTGTTGTATGAAGCATCATGACTGAACTATACACAGTGCAAAGACCTCACTAACCAGCCAGCAAAACAAGTTTCCACTGCTCTGTTAATGTTAAAGTTAATTTCTCTTATAACTAAAATGTGACCAATTAAGTAAAAACTCTCTTCTAAAATGTAACATTCATTTATGCCCTTTAATAAAACCTTATTTTTATATTAAACTTGACTTATTTAAGTCAAGTGGTCAGTATGTTCATTTTTTTAGGAAGCTCCTAAATATATATATTTAAATAACTATTTAAAAACCAGAAAGTGCAGTGTTTTGTTACAGAAAATGAGCAGAAAGCAGGTCTTCACGCTCCAAGTCTGATAGTTTCTACCAGGAGAGCATAGCCCAATCTGTTGAGAAAGACACCATTGCTAATAAATGTGTTTCACTGTCTCATATTTCACATGCATGCTAGGATAGAACTAAGGCCAATTTTCAGCAAGATAGAGCACAGCAATATACTAAGCAGCTACTCAGCTACAAGCATCCTTTATGTATATTTTTCAAATTGCGCACTATAATCTATTACTGATCACTAGGCTGTAAAATCAATGCAGTGTCTCTCAACCATTAAAAAAATGGAATACAAAAGAAAATATCAAGAGTATATTGTTCATAGTAATAGTATGGATAACTCAATTGAATCTCCCTTCCAATTTTATATGGATGTGTGTATGTATCATCTTGATGTGTAATTTGTATTTTGTTGTTAGTTATGGTCAAAAAAGTTTGAATACCAAAAAAAACTTAATCAATTGTCACCAGAATGGAAGGGGTTCTACTGGACAAATGATCTGGTTTTCTCAATAAGCAAATGGCATGTAAAAAAAATGGGGGAAGGAAACTTTTATACATTTAGAGAAACTTACATATTGAGCAAAATGCAATGTATAGGCTGGGAGCAGTGGCTCATGCCTGTAATCCTAGCACTCCGGGAGGCAGGGGTGGATGGACTGCCTGAGCTCAGGAATTTGACACAAGCCTGAACCAGAGCCAAAGTGAGACCTCATCTCTAAAAATATAGTCAGGCTTTGTGGCAGGCACCCTACCACTGGGGAGGCTGAGACAAGAGAATCACTTAAGCCCAAGAGTTTGAGGTTGCTGTGAGCTGTGATTCCACAGCACTCTACCAGGGGTGACAAAGTGAGACTCTCTCAAAAAAAAAAAAAAAAAAAGAAAGAAATGCAATGTATAGAGGACCTTGTTTGGATAGAGATTTGAAAAAAACAACTCTAAAAAGACAAATTGGGGATAATCGAGTAAATATAAATACAGAATATATAATACAAATCAGATGCTACAAAACAACATTTTGGTCAGCAATGGATTGCATGTACAACAGTGCTCCCATGAGATTAAAGTAGACCTGAAAAATTCCTATGACCCACCAATGTCATGATGTCATAGTGCAATGTATTACCTGTTTGTGATAACACTGGTGCAAACAAACCTATTATACTGCTAGAAGTATAAAGGTAAAGCAAATACAATTATGTATAGTGCATAATACTTGTTAATGTTAATAAATGACTATGTTACTGATTTATATATTTACTATATTTTTATCATTATTTTAGAGTGTACTCCTTCTACTTATTTAAAAGTTAACAGAGTTTATGGCTTACAAAAAGAAAAAAAAAATAGAAGTTAACAGTAAGACAGTCTCAGGCAGGTTCCTCAGGTGGTATTTCAGAAGAAGGTATTGTTATCATGGACATAACAGATCTATGCGGGTTAATGCCCTTGAAGGCTTTCCAGTGGGACTAAATGTGGAGGAGTAAGACAGTGATACTGATTAGCCTGACACTGTGTGGGTCTAAGCTAATGTGAGCGTTTATGTCTTAGTTTTCAACAAAAAAGTTTAAGAAGTAAAAATAGAAAGAAGCTTATAGAATAAGGATCGAAAGAAAATATTTTTGTACAACTGTACAATGTGTTTCTGTTCTAAGCTAAGTATTATTACAAAAAAATCTAAAAGCTTAAAAAAATTTACATTTGAAAAATAAAGTTACAGTAAGCTAAGGTCAATTTATTATTGAAGGAAAAAATATTTTTTGTAAATTTAGCATAGTCTAAGTGTATAACGTTTATAAGGTCTACAGTAGTACAGAGTAATGCCCTCAGCCTTCAAATTCACTCACCACTCATACAATGACACACCCAGAGCAACTTCCAGTCCTGCAGCCTGCATCATGGTAAATGCCCTATACAGGTGTACCTTTTCTTATCTTTTATACTCTATTTTTAACTGTATCTTTTCTAAGTTTAGATATGATTACATGCACAAATACTTAACATTGTGTTACAATTCTCTACAGTTTTCAGTAGTCACCACACTGTGCAGGTTTGTAGCAATAGGGTATACCATATAGCCTTGGTGTGTCATAGCCTGTAATATCTAGGTTTCTGTAAATTGCACAAAGATCCAAGGACATATTTCTCAGTAAATAGCCCATCATTAAGCCATGAATAATTGCATATAATATTAAAGAATTTTTGTTAATTTTGTCAGCCATGATCTAACAGAATTGTGCTTTTACAAACTTCCTAATCTGGTAACTACATATACTGAAGTACTTACGTGAAATCATATGGTATCTCAGATTTCCTTTCATGTGTTGATAATTGTTACAGGTGGATATTAGGTACTTGAGGGCTCATTATATTTTTTTCTATAATAAAAAGCTTCAATAGAGTTTGAAATCCACTATCTTAGGTAACAAACTAAGCAAGGAAACTTTTTAACCTAGTCCAATCATTTCTGAACAATCAAGAGACCAAATCAAACAAAAGAATAATTAAATAGTAGACTTCAGTTAGGAATAATATAAAAATATTAAAAATATATATTCAGATCTTTATTTAAATCACTTCAAGGAATATGTTCTATTTATGAGCAAACACATTTTATTAACATGGATTGTTATGAATTTAACTCAATGCTTACAGATCCAGATTTTTAAGAAATAGAATTTTAAGGTCAGGCACAATGGCTCACGCCCATAATCCTACCACTGTAGGAGGATGGTGCAAGTGGACTCCTTGAGATCAGGAGTTTGAGACCAGCCTGAGCTAAAGCAAGACCCTGACTCTAAAATTAGCCAGACGTTATGGCAGGCACCTGTGGTCCCAGCTTCTTAGGAGGCTGAGGCTAAGAGGCTCATTTGAGCCCAAGAGTTTGAGGTTGCTATGAGATACCAAGGCATTCTACTGAGGACAACAGAGTGAGAATCTGTTTCAAAAAAAAAAGAAGAAGAAGAAATAGAATTGTACGTATGTTTACAGATGACCAGCCTCTCCCTTTCTTTTGTTAAGAGTAAATAAAAAGTCTATGAAACTAACCCTCATGACAGGTCAGAGAAGAAATCAATAAGCATTTTAATGCCATTACGGTTGGGAAAAGAGACAGTAAGAGACACATATTATTTCACATTAGTACTAAAGGGGAATGAGTTAAAAAAGAACTTTATATTTTTTAAGAGACTGGGTCTCATTATGTTGCTCAGGCTGGTGTACAGTGACTATTCAAATATGTGATCATAGTGCACTATAGGCTTAACTCCTGGGCTCAAGCAAACTTGCCTCGACCTCCAAGTAGCTAGCACTACAGGCTCCCACCATGTCTGGGTCAAAAAACATTATGAGTCTTGAATATAAAATCAGGACTTAATATAAACAGAAATAAGAAAAGGATTAAGAAAAAAAGAATTGAATGATGCCTAAATTTTTACTTATTTTTAAACTTTTTATGTAAATAATTAGAATATTATGAACAGTAATTTTTAAGAGGGAAGGCTGGTTGGTGGTTCATGCCTATAATCTCAGCACTCTGGGAGGCTGAGGTTAGTGGATTGCTTGAGATCAGGAGTCCAAGACCAGCCTAAGCAAGAGTAAGACCCCTGTCCCTACTAAAAATAGAAAAACTAGCTGGGTGCTGTGGCGGGAGCCTGTAGTCCCAACTACTTGGGAGGCTGAGCCAAGAGATCGCGTGAGCCAAAGAGTATGAGGTTGCTGTTAGCTATGATAATACCATGGCAGGCACTCTACTCAGGGAGACAGTGAGACTCTGTCTCAAAATAAAAAAAAAAAAATTATAAGAGGGAATATAAATAGTATACTTATAAATGTTCAATGTAACTAGTCAAAGATATTAATATAAAATTATCATTTTTACGCATTAAATTAATCTCAAGGAACTATAACATTAGGCATACTATTTCAAGAGATATAAAATAGGATATCAACCAGTTGGCCTGTTAGCTCAGCTGGTTAGAGCATGGTGATAATAAAATAAGCATATTCATTAACTCAGCAATTTCACTTCTAAGACTTTGACTTAAGGAAGTATTCAAACTATAAAAAAAAGAAAAACCGGCTCGGCGCCTGTGGCTCAACGGGCTAAGGCGCCAGCCACGTACACCTGAGCTGGTGGGTTCAAATCCAGCCCGGGCCCGCCAAACAACAATGACGGCTGCAACCCAAAAATGGCCAGGCATTGTGGCGGGCATCTGTAGTCCCAGCTACTTGGGAGGCGGAGGCAAGACACTCGCTTGAGCCCAGGAATTGGAGGTTGCTGTGAGCTGTGATGCCACAGCACTTTATCCAGGGTGACAGCTTGAGGCTCTGTCTCAAAAAAAAAAAAAAAACCCAATGTGCCAAAGGCCACTTTAATGTATAACAGCGTAAATAAATTATAAAATTATACATTAATAAAAGCCATGAAAATTAATAGACATGAGTTTATAAAATGAAAAGAAGGTTACATAAGGTATACCAAGATAGAAAAATAAGAAAAAAAATTGGTGAGTCAATATACTGAAAGATTCAAGGTCTGCCTACTTAATGATAGTTGGCAGTATATCCTAAGTGTAAGAAAATGACCACAAAAAGGCATTCTTGAATGCTAAAATTCCAAATTTAAAATATAAAGCCATGACAATAATATCCTAAGTGTCCAATTTATTTTACATAATAAATTTCAAATTTAGTACTGCATATATAATACATGTATATTCGTAGCTGTTAAAACACAGTATTTTTTTTTTTTTTTTTTGAGATAGAGCCTCAAGCTGTCACCCTGGATAGAGTGCTGTGGCATCACAGCTCACAGCAACCTCCAATTCCTGGGCTCAAGCGAGTCTCTTGCCTCCGCCTCCCAAGTAGCTGGGACTACAGG
>CAUYRH010170079.1:0-25515 GCA_963574655.1 Perodicticus potto | reverse complement strand
AACAATGACAACTGCAACAAAAAATTCAACGCGCACTGGGCGTTGTGGCGGGTGCCTGTAGTCCCAGCTACTTGGGAGGCAGAGGCAGGAGACTCGCTTGAGCCCAGGAATTGGAGGTTGCTGTGAGCTGTGAAGCCACAGGACTCTATCCAGGGTGACAGCTTGAGACTCTGTCTCAAAAAAAAAAAAAAAAAAAAAAAAAATTGAAGGTGTTTATGCCCTTTGTATTCTATTTGGGCAAGAGATGTGCTTATGTGTACAAAGCAAAGAATAACACGGTGACTTGTAGCAGCAAACCAATTTGGGGAAAGGTAACATACACATGGAAACAGTACCATAGTTTGTGCCTAATTCCAAAGCAATCTTCCTGCTTACGCCACTGAATACAGACTCAGTGTGATGCTGTACCCCTCAACAATTTAAGCTAATGAGAAGTAAATAAATAAAAAGCAGATTTGAAAAAACAAGGAAGGAAAGAACAGCCCCTTTACCACAAATCGAGTGTTTACAAATGCATGAGCTACTCTCAGCTTATTCCGTTCCACTGGCCTATTTATAATCCTCTACCAGCGTAACACTCTGGCTTAATAACAGGTCTTGGCATCTGCGAGGAGCTTCCTATCTCATTTTCTTTTGAGGATGTCTTCCTATGCTCAGCCCTTTGAATTTCCATATATACTTCCATATTCCATATAGGATCAGCTTGCCAAGGTGCACACCAAACAAACAAAAAATACTCATTTGAGATTCTGATTGGAATTGTACGGGATTATAAATAAATGTGAAGAAACTGACATCTTTATAAAATTGAGTCACATTTCAATCCATGAATATTGTGAATCTTTCCAGTTACTTGTATTCTTTATGTTTCCCAATAACATTTTATAATTTTCATCATAGAAATCTTGCACATTTCCCATTACTTATTCTTAGGTACCTGATTTTTTTTTTTTTTCTGGAGACAGAGTCTCACTTTGGCCCCCTCGGTACAGTGCCATGGCATCACAGCTCACAGTAACCTCAAACTCTTGGGCTTAAGCGATTCTCTTGCCTCAGCCTCCCAAGTAGCTGCAACTACAGGCGCCCAGCACAGCGCCCGGCTACTTTCTTGTTGCAGTTGTCATTGTTGTTTAGCTGGCCGGGCCGGGTTCAAAACCACCAGCTTGGGTGTATGTGGCCAGCACCCTACCCACTGAGCTATAGGCACTACCAGGTACTTGATTTTTTAATACTATCATAAATGGTCTTTTTTTAAAAAAAATTCATTTTCTAGCTGTAGCTAGCATAAAGAAATACAGTTGACTTTGTATTAATTTTGTGTCCAGTGGATATAAACAACAGAAAAATAGAAAATCAATGAAATCAAAAGTTGGTTCTTTGATACATCGATGAAATTGACAAATTTTAGCTAGACTGACCAAAAAAGAAAGCAAGAGAATGAGTGCAGAGAAAACTCAAACTACTAAAATCAAGAACGGATAAGGGAATATTATTACCAACCTTACTGAAGTAGAAAAGAATGTAAGGCAATACTATGTACAGTCATATGCCAACAAATTAGATAACCTGGGAGAAATGGACCAGTTCCTAGAAAGACACTGTAATGACAGGTTGAATTACGTGCCCTCCCAAATTAGGACTTCATATTTTGAAGATCCTGCCAGTACCTCAGAATGTGACTTTATTCAGAAATGAGCTTTTCTAGCAATTCACAAAACTTTTTTATACATTCTAATATCATCTGTACATTTTTAAATTTTCTATATTCACAATTACATCGTCTGCAGAAAAGAGTTTTGTTTCTTTCTTTCTAATCCACACACAATTCATTTCTGTTTTCCTGCCTTCTTGCTCTGGGTAGGATCTGGCCAAGGTAAATGACAGTGGGCATCCATGTCTTATTCCTGCTGTTAGAGCAAAAATTTTCAGATGGGCTCAGCGCCTGTGGCTCAATGGGCTAAGGCACCAACCACGTACACCCGAGCTGGCGGGTTCGAATGCAGCCCGGGCCCGCCAAACAACAATGACGGCTGCAACCAAAAAATGGCCGGCACGGTGTGGCGGGCGCCTGTAGTCCCAGCTACTTGGGAGGCGGAGGCAGGAGACTCACTTGAGCCCAGGAATTGGGAGGTTGCTGTGACCTGTGATGCCACAGCACTCTATCCAGGGTGACAGCTTGAGGCTCTGTCTCAAAAAAAAAAAAAGAAAAGAAAAATATTTTCAGATGGTAAAAAGCCTGGATGTCACATTTGTTCTAGCTTTTTTAAAAAATATAATCTCTTATATCTTAGTTTGCAGTAAGTTTCAATCAGAACTGGGTACTATATTTTATTAAAGGCTTTTTCTCTATTGAGATGATTTTATGATTTTCCTCCTTTATCCTGTTAATTAGATGAATTATAGAGAAAATACAATGTTAAATATTGCAAATTCCCACTAAATTCTTTTTCTTTTCTTTTCTTTTTTTTTTTTTTTGAGACAGAGCCTCAAGCTGTCACCCTGGTTAGAGTGCCATGGCATTACAGTTCACAGAAATCTTGAACTCCTGGGCTCAAGCAATTCTCCTGCTTCCGCCTCCCAAGTAGCTGGGATTACAGCTGTCTGTCACAACACCCGGCTATTTTTTGGTTGCAGCCATCATTGTTGTTTGGTGGGCCCGGGCTGCATTCGAACCCACCAGCTCAGGTGTATGTGGCTGGAGCCTTAGCCACTTGAGTCACAGGCACCGAGCCCCCATTAAATTCTTGTTAAATTCCCATTCTAAAACCAACTTGGATCAAAAGGTATATTCTTTTTATATATTACAGTTTTCAATTTGCTAATAATTTGTTTAGAGTTTTTACATTATGTTCCCATGAGATTGGACTGAATCCATTCTGGCATTGTTCTTGCAGAGTTTTAAAATGAAGGTTACACTAGCCTTGCCTAATCAATGCATTTAACAAACAGGTTTTGTGCTGCTATTACGTGACCAGTGCTGTTGTAGGCCCTGGGTGAACTAAACAGAGAAAGACCCCTCCTTTCACAGTGTTCACATTCCAGAGAGGGCGATCAAGTCGATAGGCAATATACAGAATGTAGAAGGCATAGCAAAGAAAAAAAATGATAGCAGATAAAATAACTTGGGGGTGCTAACGAGAGGATGGTTTCCAATTATTTTATATTTATTTTTTTGAGACAGAGTGTCAGTCACTGTGTCACCGTGTGTAGAGTGCTGTGGCGTCACAGCTCATAGCAACCTTAAACTCTCAGGCTTTATAACCATGCACATTACCGTGAAAGCTCTGGCTTTAACAAATGGCTTTAACAAATGAAGAATTAACACAAATGGCTTTAACACTGAAGAATTCTGAGCTAAGGAGCGACCTGGTCTAGGTTATGTTTGAAAAGGATCACTATGGCTGTTGTGTTAAAAACAGACTGTAGAAGCAGAAGCGGTAGCAAGCAAGAGAAGTGGTAAAAATGGTCAGATTTTATCATATTATTAATAAAAGGCAGATTCAACAAATCTCTTGACAAACTAGATGTGGGTTTCAGAGATAAGAGTCAGCAATGACCTCATTGTTTGGCCAAAACATTTACAAACAAGCTGTGGTTAGAGCACATTTGGAAAGGGAAGGCAGATGTTCAGTTATGAGCAGACAGTCTGAGGTGTCTATCAAATGTTCAAGTAGAGTTATCAAGGAGGCAACTGGATACGAAGTCTAAAGTTCAGGAAAAGGTCCATGTTGATGATATAAACTGGAATACATTTCTTAATATCTAATTTCATGGAGATTTTCTGGTTATCTCTTTATAGATTTCTAGTAAAATTACCTAATAGTCTAATACATATCCTAAATCAGGGATTGGCAAACTGTTTCTTTTTCTTTTCTTTTTTTTTTTTTTTTCGACAGAGCCTCAAGCTGTCGCCCTGGGCAGAGTGCCGTGGCATCCATGGCATCACAGCTCACAGCAACCTCCAACTCCTGGGCTTAAGTGATTCTCTTGCCTCAGCCTCCCAAGTAGCTGGGACTACAGGTGTCAGCCACAATGCCCGGCTATTTTTTTTTTTTTTTTCTGGTTGTAGTTGTCATTATTGTTTGGCAGGCCTAGGCTGGATTTGAACCTGCCAGCTCTGGTGTATGTGGCTGGCGCTTTAGCCGCTTGAGCTACAGGTGCTGAGCCAAAGCAAACTGTTTCTATAAAGGATTAGACAGTAAATATTTCAGGCATTGCAGGTCATGTGATCTCTGCTGCATGTTCCTATTTTGTATTATATTTTATTATAGTCCTTTAAAAACTAACAACCATTCTTAATTTGCAGACAGGAGTGGGGGCCAGGTGGTGTGGTGGTTCACGCCTATAATCCTAGCACTCTGGGAGGCCGAGGTTGGTGAGCTGAGCTCATGAGTTCAAGGCCAGCCTGAGCTAGAACAATACCCTGCTTCTACAAATAGCCGGGCATTGTGGCAGGCGCCTATAATCCCAGTTACTCAGGAGGCTGAGGCAAGAGGATTGTTTGAGCCTGGGAGTCTGAGGTTGCTGTGAGCTGTGAAGCCACGGCATTCTACCAAGGGTGACAAAGTGAGACTCTGTCTCAAAAAAAAAAAAACCCAGGTATGGATGCCAGTGTAGCTCTAGAGCTATACTAGGCAATATGGCAGTAACTATATAGCATATACAGAACACCTTCACCACTGTGGGAAGATCTTTTGGAGAGCACTGCTCTACCGTATTATTTCAAGCCTCTGGAATTCTTTGGGTCTTGCTTTATGGCCCAGTATATAGTCTATTTTTAAATTTTTTTAAAGAGAGTGTCTTGCTCTGTCACCCAGGCTACAGTGCAGTGGTGCAATCATAGTTCACTGCAGCTCCAAATTCCTGGATTCAAGGATCTTCCTGCCTCAGCCTCCCAAAGTGCTGGGAATACAAGCATGAGCCACCACACCCAGGCCAAGGTATAGTCTATGATTCAATTTCTTAATGTAAAAATTAAAATGTAGGATAAGGAGTGACTGAAGAGCAACAGTCTATCACCAATGTACTAACAGAATCATGAAAATATACTCTCTGTGCCCTCCTTGTGAAATGAAGGCTCTATATTTTGCTTTACGGGGAGTAAGAGGGGAGCAATGACAGTGTGAATGCTTTAGCTCTTCTGTCTTTACTGTAGCCCCAATTTTTGAGTCCTTATATGTGGGTCATTACTAAAGTTTTGAGATACACAAAAATCAAGAAATGTGGGCGGCGCCTGTGGCTCATCAAGTAGGGAGTAAGGCGCCGGCCCCATATACCGAAAGTGGCGGGTTCGAACCCGGCCTCGGCAAACTGCAAAACAGAAAAATAGCCAGGCGTTATGGTGGGCGCCTGTAGTCCCAGCTACTCGGGAGACTGAGGCAAGAGAATCGCCTAAGCCCAGGAGTTGGAGGTTGCTGTGAGCTGTGTGACGCCACGGCACTCTACCGAGGGCAATAAAGTGAAACTCTGTCTCTACAAAAAAAAAAAAAAAAATCAAGAAATGTAAAATCCAGGTGGACAGAAACAAATGAAGCCCTCCCTGCAACACTGATGGGCTGAGAAAATTAAAACCTGCATGGGTGAAACAGAAAGGACACTGTCAACTGTGCTTTTTGGAAGTGAAATAATGGACCATGGTCTGTCTCAAAACTTTCATGGTGACCCACATATTAATATGGATACTTAACATTCATTGAGTAATTACTAAGTACCAACCACGGTTCTACAATTTATATTCACTGACTAACTTAATCCTTATGGCACTGTGTGAAGCAGACATTAATTACCACTCCTCCTCATGAAGGAAAGGAGACACACAAAGAAAGGAAAATTCACCACGCTCACGTCACCGATGAGTGAAAGCCACAATTCAAGCCCAGGAATCAAGTTCCAAAACCTGTACTGTTAACCCCTCTGAGGAAAAGATGTTTGACTGTAAGCACCATCCACTCCGTAAATCTTTTGTCGAGTAAAGAGAAAAGACCAGCATTAGATGGACTTGGTCTTTCCAACTGCATCTCCTTCCCTTTCAAAGCAGGCCTCTATTCTAGCTCGACCTTTTTTCTCACTATCTCCATATAGTGGGCATCTGTTTTCAGTCCTGCACTAATTCCCTACAGGATCTTACCCCTTCTTACCCCATTATGAAACTCGCTTCCTTTCTGGAACCTATTCTGTGTTGTTCATCTGGGATTGATCCTGATATCCCTGCAGGGTCCATGACCAGACCTGGCAATGTGAGTACTCCATTTACTGCAGTCACACTGATTGTCTCGAGAATGGCCAATGGACTCGGCGCCCGTAGCACAGGTAGCACAGTGGTACGGCACCAGCCACATACACCAAGAGTGGCAGGTTCAAACCCGGCCCGGGCCAACTAAACAACAATGACAACTGCTACAAAAAATAGCCAGGCGTTGTGGTGGGTACCTATAGTCCTAGCTACATGGGAGGCTAAGGCATGAGAATCGCCTAAGCCCAAGAGTTTAAGGTTGCTGTGAGCAGTGACACCACAGAACTCTACCAAGGGTGACGTAGTGAGACGCTGTCTCAAAAAAAAAAAAAAAAAGGAAAGAAAGAATGGCCAATGCTTGACAAATCTTCCCTATTATTTGATACGCAAACTCTGGTAGCTCTTTCCAGGAAATCCTGAACCTTAAGGCCAAAGTATACTTGCGGCTGCCAGTACCTTCCCTGCTCTGTCCAGAGCCTACACGTCAGAAAGCAGAAGATGTAAAGAGACAGAGAGAAAAAGAGGAGGAGAGAAAAAGAGTTCTGACAGTGTCATTCAACACCTAGATCCAGTCATGTTATTTACTTACAGACACTCGGTTATATAAATCAGTAACTTTCTTTTTGTTTCCAGTTGCTTTAAACTGGACTAAGTTGGGTTTCTAACACATGCTGCCCAGAGTTCCACGCACACCTTTCTCATTCTCGCCTCTGAGGCTTCATTTAGGCTGTTGTCTCTGACCTTCCAATGCTATTCATTTTTCAAGGCTATCTCAAGAAGGCAATCCTAAATTACTCAGGCCCGCTATCATTTCCTTTTATTCTTATACTCTTATTGATAGTCTGTGGAACCACAAATTTTAGCATATTTTATACAACTGTGTTAATCTGAACCCATAACCCAGGAAGAGAGAATCATTACTCTTATTTAAACACACTCTATACCATCCCACCTTTTTGTCTTTGTTATACTATTTCCTCTTCCTTCACACCTCCACAGCACAGGCCCTTGAAATTCAGTCTATATCCCAGCTTCTCCAAACAGTTCCTGATCTCTGGACTCCCAGCTAGACGGACTCACCATTCTCAGAATCCACAGCATTTCATGCAATCTCTTTAATAACAAGCACTTTCTCTTTCCCATCAAACTAAGGTGGCAAACTATTACCTTTTTACAGATAAGGTTTGCACCTTATTCACTGATACGTCATTTTATCTTACACTACTGTTAACATCTGCATCATCATACAGTCTTTCTTGAATGAATACATTTTAGAACAAATACTTACGAAGCCATGAAAGCTATCTAGAATGTGGCTAAGCACTATTGGCAATAAAAGTACTATTGTAAAATATGATCCTTTCCCAGAAATGCAACTATTTTATGTTCCCAAACAGACTGTAAATTCAATAAGACGAGATTTACTTCATACTTTCTTTTATGGTTACAATAGTACCTAAGTCCAAGTCAAGCACATAGTAAAAATATACTGATTCACACTAATGTGGTAATATTCTTGGTTGACAACATTTATTGCACAACAGATACTTTAGTGTTGAGATCACAGTAATTCACTTTAATATAATAAACTGTGCAGTTGTTTTTAATATATTTTAAATCAAAGTAATCTTGGTAATTTAGTGTCTTTACTTTTAAAATTAAACAAAGTGTCTTTCATACATTAAAAATTATAAATATATTAAAATTTTAATTCATCTAAATATTTTTTAAGATACATGAATCATTTCTAAAATGTTTTTAATATTAACTTGAAAAAACACTTGACAAACAGAAAAACTAACCTCAGGTCCTGAGTGTATAGTCAGGAAACTTTCCACAGCAGTCAAAGTACCTAAAAGAGTAAGAGAAGGGTAAAAGTAAGTCAAATAGAATCTGAATTATTCAGCCAGAACAAGTAACAATAAACTGCTCCTATTCACTCAGAGACCACCTTTCCTAAGCCTATAGCTGACAGTCAGAAAACCTGTACAAATAACAGTTTTATTATTTTTCTGTAAAAAGACTTTAGAAGCAGCCAAAGCCAAGTAAATTGTAAAAAAGAGAAGTTTAGTATAAACTCTAAATGCTAGTACTAACAAAACTTTTTCTAGTATTACACTGAAAACACTAAGACTCTCCCTCAATAAGGCAACAATTTAGCTCACTCATTCTAGAAGGCCCATCAGGCCACAGTTCTCAAAATTAAATTTATGGCAATTGTCTCGTTTCCAAATACAAAGCTTTCAAGAGACTTATTAGTGGTGGCTTATAATGAAAGCACAGAAAAACTATCAAAAACACACCTTGAGATGACTTATAAACAAAGCTGTTAAAAAGAAATAAAAAACATAAGTATGAAATACAAATAAAAAACCAAAGCCAGAAAAAAAGAAATCAATTCTATTAACTATGAAGAATAATATACAGTGGCCACGAAGTTCAGTGCAATTTAAAATAGAGTGCCTTTTTTAAAAATGCTCATGAACTTCATGGCCACCCTGTATAGGCGTAATGGTTAAGCATTTAATTACTGAGTTTCTTAAGAATGGTGAGGCAGAAGAAAAACATAATGGGCCAAGTATAGTGGCTCATGTCTATAATCCTAGCACGTTGGGAGGTCAAGGTAGGAGGATCACTTAAGATCAGGAGCTTGAGACCAGCTTCAGCAACATAGTAAGACACTGTCTCTACAAAATTTTTTAAAAATTAGCCAGACACAGTAGTGCGTGCCTGTAGACCCAGCTACTTGGGAGGCTTGAGGCTGAGGCTGAGGCAGGAGTTCAGCAATTTTAGGTTACAGTGAGCGATGATGACATTATAGCCTGGGCAACAGAGTGAAACTCTGTCTAAAAAAAAAAAGGAAAAGAAAGAGCAAAGGGAAGGGAAGAGGAAAAGGCTAATTCTCAAAATCTGATAAAATAACCATAGAATGTAACCTAAGTATGCAACTCTGTGACCTAACCCTATCCATAGAAAGAATATGGACCAAGAACAGTAATCTAATAAAACGTAGACACCTGCACCCAAAATCAGCTGGGTACTTATTAAAATGCTGAATTCTAGGTTCCAATATCTGAAAATAAATGTCTTTACAAATCTTAAATTAACATTTTTCCCTTAAGAATAAAAAGATCTATTCAAAGTAACAACAAAAACCATTAAATACTTAGAAATAACCTAAGTAACAAATATGCTGGATGATCATGAAGAAAATGTCTAAACTTCACAGGATTCGAAGAATTTTTTAAATAAATGGAGACATACTAGGTCTACGGACTGGAAGACTATTTTAAAGATGCCCAATGTCACATTCCTCTTTTTATTTATTTATTTTTTTAGAGACAGAGTCTCACTTTATCACCCTCGGTAGAGTGCTGTGGCATCACAGCTCACAGAAATCTCCAACTCCTGGGCTCAAGCGAGTCTCTTGCCTCAGCCTCCCAAGTAGGTGGGACTACAGGCGCCTGCCACAACGCCCGGCTATTTTTTTGTTGCAGTTTGGCCGGGGCTGGGTTCAAACCCGCCATCCTCAGTATATGGGACTGGCGCCCTACCCACTGAGCCACAGGCGCCTCCCCCCTCCCCTTTTTAATAGTAATGGTTCTACTTTTTTTTTTTTTTCTGAGACAGAGTCTCACTGCATGCCCTCGGTACAGTGCCATGACATAGCTCACAGCAACCTCAAACTCTTGGACTAGAGCAGTCCTCTTGCCTCAGCCTCCCTTGTCAAGGGGGTAGTTTCACACAAACCCAGACCTGATCTGAAAGCTAACTGGGAAACATTAAGGAAAAATAACTTATGCCAGTTTAAAACATAAAGTCTGAGAATGCCTGGAGAAGGCTTTTATTGACTTCTAACCAAAGTACATATTTAAAATGCAAAAATGCCAAAAGGTACGGTTCAAGGAATCCCAAGTCTTCAGAGAGAGGAGAGAGAGAGGGAGAGAGAGAGAGAGGGAGAGAGAGAGGGAGAGAGACTGGGTAAAACTAAGGGGTAGACAGGCTGATGGAGGGAAAAACTAGTTCTATCCCCACAGAGGAAGTTAGGCCAGGTTTCCCAATTTAACTAGTAATCATAAGTTCAAAGAGCTTAACCCTAACACCTGTTGACTCTCAGTGTACAGGGTAATCCATTCTGTCCAAGGGCCTTCAGGCTTTTTCATTTTCTGTAGTTTTGATGAACCCCTAGGGATCGCATGTCTGGACACTTCCCCTGGATACCCCAGAATTGAGGGGAGGTACCCCACTGAAAAATCAACCTATCTATCTCCCACACCCTTTGAGTAGCTGGGACAATAGGTGTGCATCACAATGCCTGGCTAGTTTTTTCTATTTTTAGTAGAGACAGGGTCTCGGTCTTGCTCAGGCTGTTCTTGAACTCCTGAACTCAGGTAATCCCTCCACCTCGGCCTCCCAGAGTGCTAGGATTACAGGCACGAGCCACCACAACTGACTTTGGAATGGTTCTATTGTTTTATCATTAAGTATGTTGGCTATTGTGTTGTGACATTATGTAAGAAAGCATTCTCTTTCTAAATTCCTAAAAATCTGAAATCAATAAATGGCATTCATTTTTAATTTTTTTTGTTTTTTTTTTTTTTTTAGAGACAGTCTCACTTTGTGGCCCTCGGTAAAGTGCCGTTCCATCACAGCTCACAGCAACCTCCAGCTCCTGGGCCCAGGTGATTCTCTTGCCTCAGCCTCCCGAGTAGTAAATTTTCAATTTTTAAGCCACTTATTGAGATGGACATACAGCTTTTCACCTCTGATCTTGTGATATGATTATTATATAACTTCCCAGGATTAAATCTTGATCTTGATATAGCATTCTTTTTAATTATTTTTTTGAGACAGTCTCACTATGTTGCCCTCAGGAGAGTGCTGTGGCATCTCAGCTCACAGCAACCTCAAACTCTTGGGCTCAAGCGATTCTCGTGCCTCAACCTCTCAAGTAGCTGGACTACAAGCACCTGCCACAACGCCAGGCTATTTTTTTTTTTTTGGTTATAGTTGTTATTGTTGTTTAGCAGGCCCAGGCTGGGCTCGAACGGGCCAGCCTTGGTGTATGTGGCTGGCACCCTAACTCACTGAGCTACAGGTGTGGAGCCAGCATTCTTTTTAAACATCTTTGTACTTTGTTTTTCTTTTTCTGACTCTGTTGCCTGGGCTAGAGTGCAGCGGAGTCATCATAGCTCACGTCATAGCTCACGTTCTTTTTAAACATCTTTGTACTTTGTTTTTCTTTGTCTCACTCTGTTGCCTGGGCTAGAGTGCAGCAGAGTCATCATAGCTCTCACCAACCTCAATCTCCTGGGCTTAAGCAATCCTCCCACTTCATCGAAATGGCTGGGACTACAGGCTTGAGTCATCAAGCCCAGACAATTATTTATTTATTTATTTATTTATTTATTTTAGAGATAAGGTCTAGTGTTGCTTAAACTGGTCCAAATTCTTGCCATCAAGCAATCCTCCCACCTCAGCCTCCCAAAATGCTGGGATTTCATGCATGAGCACTGAGCTTGGCCACTACTGGATATTCACTGAAATTTTACTTAGTATTTTCTTTTATTTATCTGTTTATTACTTCTGAGCCTTCGTTTGTCTAAAAAAGAAAGCTTGTAATTTTTTTTTTTGCTTCTAATTTCACAAGCAAATGAGATTTATAGTTTTTGTGTGTATGTCTGCTACCTTTGTTGAGCTCTGCTTTCATAGTTATGCTTATTTTTGATAGAAACTGGGGCACCTTCCACCATTTTAAGTTCTAGAATAGTTTAATGGCACTGGAGTCATCTGTTTTATGTCATTTTCTAAGTGGACATTTTAAAAACACACATGATATTAGTGTAACTTCAACCGTTTTACTATAATAGTGATGATTTTCTCCATTAAATAATTCATTTTATAAATGGGGTAAAAAATGCTTAATTCTGTGTTCAATACTTTTTGGCTTTGGATAGTTGAAAATTTTAAATCCTTTTAAATATAACACATGTATAAATTATACTTTAAAATGTGTTAATCCCTAAACAAAGCAAGTCTGAATTTTACCAAAGATTTTTTACAGAAATTTTACAGATCTTAACATAATTCAACTGAGACAGGCTTGGTTCCCATAGCTCAGTAAGTAAGGTGGCAGCCACAAACACCAAGGCTGGCAGGTTCGAGCCCAACCTGGGCCTGCAACCAAAAAATAGCCAGGCATTGTGGAGGGCACTCCACAATGTGTAGTCCCAGCTACTCGGGGGGCTGAGGCAAAAGAATCACTCAAGCCCAAAGAGTTTGAGGTTGCTATGAGGTGTGACGCCACGGCACTCTACTCAAGGCAACATAGTGAGACTCTGTCTCAAAAAGAAAAAAACCTCAACTGAGACAATGAATGATTCCTTCTTTTAAAACACTTATACTACTAGGCGGCACCTGAGGCTCTATGAGTGGGGCGCCAGCCCCATATACTGAGGATGGCGGGTTCGAACCTGGCCCCGGGCAAACCGCAACAAAAAATAGCTGGATGTTGTGGCAGGTGCCTGTAGTCCCAGCTATTTGGGAGGCTGAGGCAAGAGAATCGCCTAAGCCCAAGAGCTGGAGGTTGCTGCCAGCTGTGACACCACGGCACTCTACCAAGGGCAACAAAGTGAAACTCTATCTCTAAAAAAAAAAAAAAAAAAACCACTTAGAGTACTATCCACATCTCAACAATAGTGTCAAAAACATTTTAATGAAAGTGTAGCTATATTAAAAACACTGAGCAACACAGCACAACCTTAGTCTCTACAAAAAACAAATTTTTTTTTTTTTTTTTGAGACAGAGCCTCAAGCTGTCACCCTAGGTAGAGTGCTGTGGCGTCATAGCTCACAGCACCTCCAACTCCTGGGCTCAAGTGATCCTCTCGTCTCAGTTTTTCTACTCTTTTTGGTAGAGACGGCTGGTCTCAAACGGGTGAGCTCAAGCAATCCACCCGCCTCAGTCTCCCAGAGTGCTAGGATTACAGATGTGAGCCACCACACCCAGACAAAAAAAAAAAATTTTTTTAATTATCCAGGCAGGGTGGTGCATGCCTCTAATCTCAGTTCCTGGGGAGGCTGAGGGAGGATGATTGCTTGAGTCCAGGAGTCAGAGGTTCAACAAGCTATGATGATGCCATGGCACTCAAGCCAAGGCAACTGAGTGAGACTCTCTCTCAAAAAAACAAACAAACAAACAAAAAAACAGAAACAACAAAATATGTGTTTTAATTATTACTCACTTATAGCTATGTTTCTTTTCCCAACCAGATTTTAGTCCATCACAGTTACAAACATGAAGTCCTTCTATTATTAAATCCAATTATTGCTTATCGATCATAATTACCATTCATTTTATTTCTGGTATATATTACTCCCAGATCTGCTGGAATGGAGTCAAAGCCACTGCTTCCAATGATATAAACCCCTTTTTCTGCAGCTTTCTCATGATACTTCCACTGCATTAGTTCCAGAAACTAAAAAATTCAGAACAAGAATCTGAATCAGAGCTATACAGAAACACCCAAACCAATATTAAATGATCTCTTTAAAGACAAAGAAACTAAACTTCAAAAATGCTAACCAGTATGGCTCTGCAGCAAAATATTAACTGTCACAACATTTTTTCAATTACTCAGCAATACTGACTAAACACCTACCATGTGCCAGGTGGTACGGGAAATATACTGATCTGACCTAATGACACTTAATTTTTTAAGACTTATTTTTATTCATTTAGATTTAAAGTTTAAAAAACAAAAATACAGTTCGTTTGGGGGCGATTACAGTAAATATTTCATTTTTGAAGATGTGACACTAAAAAATAAAAAATACTTATGGGATTGTCATTCTATATTTATTCTATCTTACTCCTCTCATTTTGCCAATGTTCTCTTTTTCACAGAACAGCTAGCTGGTAAAACTTACATTTGTGACATTCATCTATACTTGAGCAAGGACTTCAGAGGCTACTACAATCCTCTTATTTTAAACATGAACATTTCCCACTACCACTTTTAAGTCACACCTCATTTATTTTCTTCCTTAAGAACTGCACAGGCTTCTGTTAAATACTGTAAACCACTGAGTTGCTGAGAGCAGAGGTACTCTGGTTAATGATCAGAGAGGTTTGCCCAGGGGAAAGTACGCACTATTAAGCATGAACGCAATCCTTACCAACACAGAGAGAACCATTTTTCTCTCCATAAATCACAGTGAAAGGATCTTGAGTAAGGTATCATTTTCTTTTCTATTGTGTGTCTTAGAAATGCCTCACTAAATTCAGTGTCTGACATTTGCAGAATGTAATATTGTAGTTACAGCACTGAGGTTGATTGCTTCAAACTATTAAACTTTCTGAGTATTAAATGGTTACATCTTAATTATTTATACAGAACATTGGTCCCAGAACACAAAAATAGGAACAGCATCTGGAAATTTATCTCATTCCATGTTTGGAGATAAAGGGTTAACTGTTCTTCCTTTTATTTTTCTGCAGATAAGTCCTTGTTCACATTGAAATATGATGGCACTTAAATTCTGGCATTTTTCCCATCTGCAGTATGACGAGGCTGCTGAAGGCCATCACCACACAGCACACCGCAACATAAGGACTTTTCCATTCAGCAGTTCCGACACACTTTCAGGATACAACCAACAGTCCAATTTTATTTCTGTCCAGGACGCTGGGTGCCAAGGATTGGATATAAGCACAGGTATACATAAGCAGCAAGACTGCAGTCAAGAGCCTCTGAAAACTGAAAACGGCAGCCATAGTGAGGCCTGCGATGCCCCAGCCACAGCTCCCTCTGAGCCCCGGGGGGAAGAGGCCTGCATGCTCTGCCTGCCCTTCCTGCCCTCTCCTGCCATCAGGTTGGGCTGGGGAGGTACCTCCTCCCAAGCTGCACTTCAAATTGTTTTAAATGTACAAATTATACCTACGATAAAAATTAAAATAATATTGAAAACACAAAGAAAGCAAAATAAACAATCACCCCTGGCAGCGCGTGTGGTTCCCTGGGTAGGGCGCCGGCTCCATATACCAAGGGTGGCGGGTTCAAACCCGACCTCAGCCAAACTGCAACAAAAAAATACCGGGCGTTTGTGGCGGGCACCTGTAGTCCCAGCTACTCGGGAGGCTGAGGCAAGAGAATCGCCTAAGTCCAAGAACTGGACGTTGCTGTGAGCTGTGTGACGCCACGGCACTCTACCAACGGCAACAAAAGTGAGACTCTGTCTCAAAAAAACAAAAAAAATCACCCCAAACTGCATTATGCAGAAGAATATCGTCACACATCTATGCAGATAGAGAGAGGGGCAGGAAAGGAGGAGATGATAGAGGAAATAGGGGAATAATGTCTTTTGCTTGTTTTAGATTTACAGAAACATTGAATAGTAGAGAGTTCCGATGTACTCAGAAAACCTGTTTCTCTATTAACATATTTTACCATTATTGATGCATTATTAGCTAAAGTCTACAGTTTATGCAGATTTCCTTTGTTTTTACTTAATGTCCTTATCCTATTCCTCATCTAGGATATCAAGGTACATTTAGGTGTTATGTCTCCTGAGGCTCCTTTTGGCTGTGACAGTTTCTCACACTTCCCTTGTTTTAGATGACCTTGACCATTTGGAGGAGTACGGGCCAGGTATTCTATAGAAAGCTCCTTTATTGAGATTTATCTCATGTTTTTCTCATGATTAAACTGGGGAATAGGTTTTAAGAGGAAGACCACAGAGGTAAAGTGCCATTCTCATCACATCTTATCAAGGCAACATACTACCGACATGATTTACCAGTTCTGATGCTGACCTTGAACACCCAACCAAGGCAGTGCTTGCAGCCTTCTCCACTGTTAAATTGTGCTCCGCCTCCCTGAGAGTAGAGCAGCTACATAAATTATTTGGAATTCTTCTACATAGAAGATTTGTCTCTTCTTATCCTTTTGCCCACTTTTTAAATGAGTATGTTTCTACTATTGACTTGTAAAAGTTCTTTATGTATTCTAGGCATCTTATTTTCTCAATTTATCTTTAGACTACTTTATTCACTTTTTTTATTTTGAGATAATTCTATTGCCCAGGCTAGGTCTTACTCTATTGCCCATCCTATAAGGTACATAAAAATCAATTAAAGGTTTTTATATAATTGATTTGTTTTTGTAGAGACAGAGTCTCACTTTATCATCCTGGGTAGAGTGCCGTAGCATCACAGCTCACAGCAACCTCCAACTCTTGGGCTTAGGTGATTCTCTTCCCTCAGCCTCCCGAGTAGCTGGGACTACAGGTGCCCGCCACAACGCCCGGCTATTTTTTTTGTTGCAGTTTGGCCAGCCCGGGTTTGAACTCGCCACCTTTGGTATATGGGGCCAGCCCCCTACTCACTGAGCCACAGGAGCCACCCTATATAATCGATTTTTATAAATTTGATTTTTACATAATTTTTACGTACCTTACAGGATGACTTACAAGCGTATCATCATTTTCTATGTTCTGAGTTATTTTAAATAACCTAAGAATTGCTTTTTAAAAAACATTCACATTTCCTACCTATTCTTGTATCAACTTTGGTAATTACACCCTCCTACTATTTTCCAATATACATTATCAGTTGATAAGCTCTAAGCACATATTATGCTGGCACACTGATGACAATAATCAATACAGACTACAAAGACATATGAGGTAACCATTTTTAAAGTGTTAGTTTAGCTTAGTGACTATTAACACATCAGGTCCTTTAGTCAGGCAAACCTCAATGCAAGTCCTAGTTCTACTTACTAGATGCATAACTCTGAGCAAGATACTTAACCTTCCAAAGCTTCAATTTCCTCATCTCTGAGAAAAGGAAGAAGGCCAGGTGAAGTGGTAGTCCATGCCTGTAATCCCAGCACTGGGAGACTAAGGTGGGAGAACTGCTTGTGGCCAGGCGTTCAAGAATAGCCTGGACAATGTAGCAAGACCCTGTCTCTATTAAAAAAAAAAAAGTCAGCCAGGCATAGTGGTGCGAGCCTATAGTCCAGTTACTTGGGAGGCTGAGGCAGGACTGCTTCAGCCCAAGAATTTAAGGTTAGAGTGAGCTACGATCACACCACTGCATTCCAGCCTGGGAGACAAAGCAAGATCCTATCTCTCAAAAAAATAAAATTAATAAATAAAAATAATAAAAAAGTTAGTACTAAAAATTTTTAGTTTGAAGAGATCTTAAATTTTCTGTATAAAAGTGCCTGATTCTAAAAAGGGAATTCATAATGAAAAGTTACTAAAGCGAAATTCTAAGAATTATGCATAGTATACCATTTTAATTAATTTAGTTTACAGCATTAAGTAGCTGCAAAAACCAGCATATTCTATATACTAAGGGCCTGAAATAAATGAGGTTGTAGAGATGAAAGAAATCCAAGTAAACTGAAGCTAAGACCTTACCACCAGTGTTCTCCTTCAAGCTACGAATGTACTGAATACCAAAGAAATATCATCTGTAAACACTAGAAAATAAGTTGTCAACTTCTAAATGTCTCAAAATTGCAGAAAATGTTTTTTACTCCATTAAAAACAAAATCAAGTGTTGTTAATTTTATGTTTTTTCCTTTTCTTTCAAATACCTGAGGCTCTCCGCAGATGTCAATACAACTGGTTCCATTTTCAATACATGCTTTTACTACAGGTTCTCCATAAAATCGATACTGGAAAGAAAAAGACAAGCTTAAATGCATGAAATGCCATTGTTATCAAGAAATCAAATGTTAATAAACACTATGGGGGGCCAAGGCAGGAGAATGGCTTGAGGCCAGGAGTTTAAGACCAACCTGAGTAAGATGGAAACACCATCTCTACAAAATATAGAAAAATTAGCTGTGTGTGATGGCATGCACCTGGCTCAGGCAGGAGGATTACTTGAGCCCTGGAGCTTGAGTTTCCAGTGAGCTCTGATAATGCCATTGTACCCTAACCTGGGCAATAGAGTAAGACCTTGTCTCCAAAAAAAAAAAAAAAAACCAGAAGTGAATAAAGTAGCCTAAAGATAAATTGAGAAAATAAGATACCTGTACTAAACCACCTCTGGAAGTATATATAAATAATGGCATAATGGAATCACAGGGACATGTATGCTCACCTCTAACTGAATTAAAAGTGGAAAGTTTTATAGAAAAAGTGTTTCAGGCTCAGCGCCCATAGCTCAGTGGTTAGGGCGCTGGCCACATACACCAGGAATGACGGGTTCGAACCCAGCCCAGGCCTGCTAAAAACAACAATTACAACAACAAAAAGTAGCTGGGCAAAGGGACACTTAAATGATAGGGCAATGCAAGGGCTGACCTTTGCAAGTAGGTCAAATGGGCTCTCCTCTTCACCTCCTCCATGGCCTCACTCCTCTTACTAAGAATGGCAGATAACACTGGGATTACTGGACTCAGGGAAGTATATTAAACTGTAGTTCCTTCCCTGCCATTAACTGACCACATAAAATTAGTGAAGTATTTAACTTCGGAGGCAATGTGATATGATGGAACAAACAAGGGCTTTTAAGGGAGCAAGACTGAAGTTCACACCTTTAATCCATCATTTACCAGCTATATGAACTTATTCACAAATCACTGAAATGAACTACTATATGAACAAAATATACATTTAAACACACATAAAAGAGAAAAAAATTTGAGACCAAAAAAATAGTCAAAGTTCTATTTTCCTTCTGCACCCAATGGACACAGACCTGGGTAATCCTCAGGGCTTGTGCACT
Organism: Perodicticus potto; assembly: GCA_963574655.1. Classification (NCBI taxonomy): domain Eukaryota; kingdom Metazoa; phylum Chordata; class Mammalia; order Primates; family Lorisidae; genus Perodicticus; species Perodicticus potto. The sequence continues at coordinate 6,538 of CAUYRH010170079.1, read as the reverse complement.
CCTACTTTAAACTCATCTGGAGCTTTCTTTAATTGTTTTTTCCGCGTGTGCGCACGTCCCACGACTCAGGCGCGCGCCGCGCGGGTCCCGCTCCCTTACCCTCCCTGCGGCCGCGCCCCGCCCCCGAGGCCCCCGAGGCCCCCCGGCTGACAGAGCCCAACTCTTCGCGGCGGCAATGGGCGCCTCCGGAGAAGCCCGGGCAGGGCTCGGGGGCAGGGCGGGCCGCCGCAGGTTGCGGGAGGGTGCTCGGCCAGCGGCTGACACTTTTTGTTTGTTCCAGACTGGACGGTGGACGGCAGCAGGCCAAGGCTTTTCCGTGCGCTGAAAGTCAGCGAAAAAAACCGCGCGGGGAGCAAAAGCGCGGCGCCTACGCCCTTCTCGCTTAGGGTTAGGAAGAACACGGCCGCCCCTCCGGCCCGCCCTCCGCAGCCTCATCTGGAGCTTTCTTTGGCCTGTCCCTTGGTTATTTTACCTCCAAGTTTCTCATGTTGGCCAGGAGTCCACCTGCTTTAGGATCACCTGGGTCACATGCTGTTTACTCAGCCCTACTTCAGATCCTCTGAACCGGGCTTTCGGAGGTGGACTCTACTACCCTGCATTTTAAATAAGCCTACAGGTGATTTGTGCGGACTCTGAAGATGCAGAATCACTGCCCTAGCCATTCTCCTGGAAAATCTCACCTTCCCTCTCAATTCACCAACATGGGTGCTGACAACTGCCAACCTCTATCTCCAGAGCTCTCTTTGAAAAGGTTTCCTCTCAGGAGGGGAGTGCAATGGCTCACACCTGGAGTTTAAGACTTGTCTGAGCAAGAGTGAAACCCCTAACTCATAAAAAATGAAAACCCAGCCTGGCGCAGTGGCGAGTGCCTATAATCCCAGTGGCTTCTGGAGGCTGAGGCAGCGGGATGCCCACAGCCTGAGTCTGAGGTTGCAGTGAGCTATGACGCCATTGCACTCTGCACAGGGCAGACGGTGGGACTCTGCCACAACAACAACAAAAAAGAAAAAGCAAGGAAATAAAAAGAAAAAACCAAAAACAAGGAAATAAAAAAGGTGTCCTAGCTCGGCGCCTGTGGCTCAGGGGGCTAAGGCGCCAGCCACATACACCTGAGCTGGCAGATTCGAATCCAGCCCGGGCCCACCAAACAACCACCACGGCTGCAACCAAAAAAAAAAAAAAAAAAAAGGTGTCCTTACCTGCGGTTTCTATCAGAAGGGTCAGGACTAGTGATAGCACAGCATGAGTCATACATGACACTGATTTCACTTTGGCTACATCTTCCCCTCCTTTATCTTCTCTTCACCCTGATTTTCTCACTTACTTAAAAAAAAAAATCCCCCTGGCTCAGCGCCCATAGCACAGTGGTTACGGCACCAACCACATACACTGAGGCTGGAGGGTTCAAACCCAGATGGGACCAGCTAAACAACAAAGATAACTGCAACCAAAAAATTGCTGGGTGTTGTGGTGGGTGCCTGTAGTTCCAGCTACTTAAGAGGCTGAGGCAAGAGCTGTGAAGCCACAGCATTCTATCAAGGGCGACACAGTGAGACTCTGTCTCAGAAAAAAATAAAACACCCTATGTTGTACGTATTTCTTGTCTTAACGCAAGTTATCCAGCAGACACCTCAGTTTCAACAAGTCCAAAACTGAATTCATCATCCTCCCCTCTAAACCTGTTTCTTGGCCTTGGCCTCCTAGCACCTGATTCAAAGTGTAGCCTTTAGTTCGGCCTGCCCAGGTCTCACTTCTAATATCTTTTCTGAGGCATTCAGGAGGGAAGACTCTGAGACAAAATTTTACAGAAGGCTGAACAGCGCAGCAGTCTAGAGCACGGGCTTAAATCCAAACTCTGCACACACTCGCTGTGTGACCCTGGGCAAAGTACTTTACCTCTCCAAATTTCAATTTCTTCATCAAAAAATGGAGATAATCAGAGCACTATTTCACTAGGTTGTTTTGAGGATGAAGTAAGAGCATACAAAAGACCTTAGCACAGTGCTGTGTACCTAACATTCGGTTTATTCTTTTTCTTTATTACTAGCATTACTCTCCACACAATTCTCAGATTAAAACCAGAAAGCTTTCACTCTTCTTATTCAGTTTTACCCGTTTTTATCAGAAGTTACCAGTTTTTATCAAACCAGTCCTCTAAAAATATCTCCTGAAAATATCTCAAGTCAGTCTTTTCTCTACTTATACAAAGCTTAGTTCAGACCCTGTCATCCCTTACCTAATTTACTACAGATAACTTCTAACTGGTTTCACTGCAGCCAATTTAGCCCCATCTCCCAAGAAATACCAAACTGTCGTCCTAAAACAATTGGATATTACCAATTTCCTTCCCTTCCTCCTGTCCCATCCCTATAATACATACACTCTAAAAATCCTTCACCAATTCTCCAGTGCCTATAATATAAAGCCCAAACTACTTAGCATGTCACAAACCATCCTCAAGCATCACGTCAGCTCCTTAATTCCCATTTAGCTCAGCTGTCATCATGTCAGCTCAGCAGCTCTAAACTCCCCATAGTTCCCTGAACATGCTGCTCTTCATGCCCAGCATAGTTGCTTCTACTGCCTGGAACATCCTCCCTCCCTCTCATGCCTGCTTGCCTAACTCCCAACTCCTCCAGGCTCAGACGCAGAGCCTCAGGTTCACTTCTCATGTCTCAGTCAGTTCATTACAAGTACTGACAAGCTGCAGCAAAGCATTAATGAGCTTTTAATTTTTTCAGACAGTCTCACTGTTGTCTTAGGTAGAATGTCATGGTGTCATCATAGCTTACAGCAACCTCAAGCTCCTGAGTTCAAGTGATCCACCTTCCTCAACCTCCCAAGCACCTGGGACTATAGGCACCGCCACAATGCCCTGCTAGTTTTTCTATTTTTAGTACAGACTGGGACTCACTCTTGAGGGTGGTCTTGAACTCCTGAACTCAAGGAGTGCATCGGCCTCCCACAGTGCTAGAACTACAGGTGTGCCACTGTATCCAGCCTTAAAGCAAGGTCTTGAATAGATCTTTGCTCCCATTAATGAGCTTTTTAAAATGATAGTAGCTCTTTCCAGGAAGAGTATATATTTTCCTATTTGCCACAGTTCACCTACCCTTACACTGTATTTTGTCACACCTGGCCCACTTCTCCTTCAGGTAATCTGAGGTTGAGAATTCTTATCCCTATTTTATTACATTGTTTGATTTTTCTCTACTTAGTAACTCGTGCTTGTATGAAGTAAGTGCACAAGGTCAGAGTAGCAATCCTTCATCTCAGAGGGGACATTTCTCCCCCGTGAAGCCAATTAGCTTAGAGGTCAAATTCGCAATCCTCTTCTCAATGTTCAACCCAGTGGTCTCCCTAGTGCGCTTCCTCCAAGGGGTACACGAATGATCCACTGAGTGTGGAAGCAAATACTGGAGCCTTTACTCATGTTGATCTTTTACAGAAAACACAAAAACTGAACTTTTATTAATAGTTAAAATATGGGCTGACTACAACACATTCAACACCACCATGTCAAGTGGTCATATGTTAAACATAGAACACAACAGGTATCCTGAAGGGGCCACAGTGATACCCTCATTCATTCAGTCCATATATTGCAACCTAAGGTTTGAATGAGGTTGCTGAGGGGTTTTTATGTAGTTTTTTTTGTTTGTTTGTTTGTTTTTGAGACAGAGCCTCAAGCTGTCGCCCTGGGTAGAGTGCCACGGCATCACAGCTCACAGCAACCTCCAGCTGCTGGGCTTAAGCAATTCTCCTGCCTCCACCTCCCAAGTAGCTGGGACTATAGGCGCCAGCCACAACGCCCGGCTAATTTTTGGTTACAGCCATCATTGTTGTTTGACGGCCTGGGCTAGATTTGAACCTGCCAGCTCAAGTGTATGTGGCTGGTGCCTTAGCTGCTTGAGCCACAGGCGCCGAGCCTTTTTTGCAGTTTTTTGGCCAAGGCTGGGTTTGAATCTACCACCTCTGGCACATGAGGTCGGTGCCCTACTCCTTTGAGCCACGGGCACCAACCCGAGTTTTTAAGGCTTAAACTCTGAGGCCTCAGGCATTTAGAAGGAGGAGAATTAAAAGATCCTACAAAGACTTCTAGGATGAATCGGGGGGACAGGAAGAAAACTAGGAGAAAGTGAGAATGCAGAAGCCAACCGAAGGAGAAAGTCATCAAGTCCATCAAATGCTGAAAGCTTTAAGATGAGGACTGAGAATTGATAACTAGATTTGAGAGGAGGAGATCTTGCCAGAAGTTTCATTAGTGTAGAGAAGAGAATAAAAACCTGAGATGATCAACGTGCTAAGGTGCCAGCCACGTACACCTGAGCTGGCAGGTTCGAATCCAGCCCGGGCCCACCAAACAACAATGACGGCTGCAACCAAAAATGGCCGGGCGTTGTGGAGGGCGCCTATAGTCCCAGCTACTTCGGAGGCAGAGGCAGGAGACTCACTTGAGTCCAGGAGCTGGAGGCTGCTGTGAGCTGTGATGCCATGGCATTCTATCCAGGGTGACAGCTTGAGGCTCTGCCTCAAAAAAAAAAACCCTGAGATGATCACTTTTAGAGCAGAAAATGAGGAAGTAGAGATAGTGAGAACTCTTTCAAAGGGATTTGCTAAAGGAAAATGTGGGGGCATAAAAATGTAGTTGGAGGGGTTATGTAGAATCAAGGGAAATTTTTTAAAAGATGAGGAATATAATCACACATTTAAATGCTGACAGACTCTGGAGGCTGAGGCAGGAAGACTGTTTAAGGCCAGAGTTTGAGACCATCATGAACAAGATAGCAGACCTCATACATACTTACATACACACACACACATACATGAATACTCAAAGAAGTAATTCAGTAAAGAGGGAAAATTTGGAGCGGCACCTGTGGCTCATCAAGTAGGGCGCCGGCCCCATATACTGAAGGTGGCAGGTTCAAACCCAGCCTTGGCTAAACTGCAAAAACAGAAAAATAGCTGAGCGTTGTGGCGGGGGCCTGTAGTCCTAGCTACTCGGGAGGAGGCTGAGGCAAGAGAATCGCCTAAGCCCAGGAGTTGGATGTTGCTGTGAGCTGTGACGCCACGGCACTCTCCCGAGGGTGACAAAGTGAGACTCTGTCCACGGCACTCTACCGAGGGCAATAAAGTGAGACTCTGTCTCTACCAAAAAAATAAATAAATAAATAAAAGAAAAAGGGCTGGGCACAGTGGCTCATGCCTGTAATACTAGGGCTCTAGGAGACCCTGGGGGGATGGATTGCTTGAGCTCAGGAGTTCGAGACCAGCCTGAGCAAGAGTGAGACGCCACCTCTATGTAAAAAAAAAAGAAAAACTAATTGGGCATGTGGCACGAGCACCTATAGTCCCAGCTACTTGGGAGGCTGAGGCAAGAGGATTGCTCAAACCCAGGAGTTTGAGGTTGCTGTGAGCCGTGATGCGATGGCACTCTACCTAGGGGTGACAAAGTGAGACTATCTCAAAAAAAAAAGGGAAAATTTGGTAACAAGAAAATGTGTAACTATGCTCACTTCAGCAGCACATATACTAAAATTAGACGACATAGAGAAGATGAGTATGGCCCTTGCACAAGGATGACACACAAGTTTGTGAAGCATTCCACATTAAAAAAAGAAAGAAAATGTGTAACTATAAACATAAAGTCTTCAAATACCACACCCAATAGGAACAAGAGCAGCTTTTCCGTCTAAAAAGAGGTAAGGTAGAGCGGAACCTGTGGCTCAAGTAGGGTGGCAGCCCCATATACCAGAGGTGGTGGGTTCAAACCCAGCCCCGGGCAAACTGCAAAAAAAAAAAAAAAAAAAAAAAAAAAGTAAGGTAGAGTACAGGGTACACAGTGCAGGTAGGCAGACAGGTAGGTGGTGAGTTGATCTGGAGGTGGGAAGATGAAATTCTGTTCTAACAGCTTCTATTTTCACAGGAAAAAAAGAAATAAAATCATCAGATCAAAGACAAAGACTGGATGTTAAAAGTGTGAGGAAAAGGAAACTGTAAAACTTCTTTGGAGGGGCGACTAGCCAAGGGAAATGCAGAACTGCTATAGGTCCTAAGTCCCATATGAGGTTTGTAACCACATATGTGAAGTGTGACCAGTTGGCATGGGGTGCACTTTTCTCTAGCTGGATGACTCATGTTCAAGTGAAGAGGAAGCAGAGAGTTACAATAACCAGGGTTGAGGATTCTCCACTGGGGAGAGAAGGACAAGGGAGTTAGTTGAGGGGTATATTACACAGTGATTAGAGCAATGAACCTAATGGATGGAATATAAGCTAATTAAGAATGAGATAAATCTCAACAATATTTTTACTTAATAACAATTCAAAACCTTTTTGTTCTCAATAAAAAAATTAGCATTTTAAATGCTTACTTTTCTTTTTTTTTTTTTTTTTCATTTTCTACATTTAATAAAAACATTTTCTCATTTGAGGCTCTGGAAGTCTTGAGTCACATTATTTTTGGTAAACCCCTCCCCCCTAAAATGTCTTAAAACACATGGCTTGACAGTGGCTGCAGAGAAAATATACACCCT